>SAYR01068989.1:108674-119409 GCA_004382745.1 Argopecten irradians irradians
ATCTTCAAATATGTCTTTATTTGGCACAATATCTACAACTGTAATAAGCATAAACATATTTTGCATTGTATCGTCAATACGTATCGTGTATCGTTTCACTGTATTGTCAATATGTATATACGTATCGTATATGTTCGCTGTTCCCAATACCCAGCCCTGATTGCCATGCTATCTTCCTCAGATTATTTAGTGGGCATGACACACAAGTCTCTTGAAAAACGTTTCACATCTAGGAACACATGTTTTAAAGATAAAAGATGTAACCTGTAACTAATCCATCATCCTTACTTTTGTATTTACCTTATAACCATACATACAAACACTCTAGTTCACCCATCAGCAAATGAAACTTCTCCTATCAGATAACCTCCACACAATTCAACAGATACACACATCTGACCATCCAAAGATATAATCAACAGTGTCACCTCCCTCACAGAAATCCTTCAATTATATAAATAAAACAACATGTACATGTATTTTTGTACAAACATTTTGGTTTAACCATCATGAAAACTCTACAAGTCCTGATTAATAATAATGAATGAAGCTCTATATTTTTCATGTTGAAATTCTAAGTAATTATAAAGATGGAATTTGGGTTATCATGTAATATTCATAAGTTTGACAAATTGCTTTAAATTAATAAAAGTATTCTAATAGCCCTAGCGCCTGGTTTCCTGCCAATCTGTCAGTTAGCTATGTCATAACTAGATCCAAGACAATATTTTTTTCAATAGACAAACATTTTCACTTACTACCTTACAAGTTGGAGAAAAGGAGGAGAAATTAAGTTGATGCCTTTAACAACCAGACATGATATCACTGGCATCCACTTTTGAGTTTGTTCGTGTCATTACATTAGAGCAATGATACAAGCAGTAGTTGTCTGTTTCTTTGTCTAATTTGATTCTGTAACACGTTGGCATTCAACAGTTGTCTGCCCTTTAATTATCCTTGTCTGTCTTATTTGATTCTGTATTTTTCTTAGAATCCATCAATTTTCTCCTTATGTTTTCCATGTCTTTATCACAATATATTACAATCCTATGTATCAGTTTTCCGCCCTTCTCCTTGTTTTTCTTTATGTGTTACCACACCTTTGCTTATCAAGTCAGGGGATCTCTACAGCCAGCCAGGGCCCGAGCTGAAAAATTCAATAACTCATATTACCAGGTATGAAGGAATTTTCCCTTAATTATCACTCACAGTACCTATTAGGACAATTTTATGATAATTGACATTTGGAAATTAATTACATTTATAAATTATTTATATTCCAAGTTTAAAAAGTGAAACATTTTTTTTTTAAATACTTCATTGCCATGATAATTACCAGAAATTTAATAATCTAATTTTTATTAAGTCCATAAAGTTTGATTTTTAGCAATTTAATAGAAAACACTTACTCCTAAAGCCATTGCGTGGGCAATTCCAACTTTGACACGTTTCTGGCCCAAAGAGGCTTAAAATGATCAGTCAAGCAAATCCTTCCTCCCCTGAAAAAAAAATGATAGAAAGTTGTGGTGAGATAGATTATAAAGGGATGAATTGACTGGATCTTGAATGAAATTTTAGTTTTCCTAAAGCGACAGATAGTAGTGTGAGACAGATTGGTTGATTTCAATACATGATTTCATAAACTCAGATACACACATATTAAATACATAAATGCAGTGTAACCTTTTACATTGTAAAATGTGAAGAATTAACATTGCACTGTATGAGCCTATCGCTGCAAACACTTTTACCTGTACATTTTAGCAGTTTTACCATCCAGTTCTGGCAATGCTATTTCTGGGGCAGTAGTTGGGTAGGTAACTGGTATCTGAAATTTAATGAAATGAAAATAATAATCTTATTACATTTCCAATACAAATATATAAACATGAACATATATTATTTAAAAGTATTTTAAATAAGCATTAGTTTTTTTTGATAATATGGCTTGCAGTTTCCATCAACAATTCTTTCAAGGTGAATTGTCAGTTATATGTGTATACATGTATTCATTCTGGTCCTTAATTATCTTTTTTAAAGCTTTTCAATATGACATCAGATGAGATTAATTTAGTGAAATTTCTATTGAGAAAAATCCTATACCTTAATAAAATCTTTATCAATCTAACCTAGACCTGTTTAAATAATTCTTGATATCATGTCAAAAGAAAAATGTCTAGAATTTTCAGTTTTTCACTGGATTTGAATACCTCTACCACTTCAAATAAAATGACTTTTTTCAGAAGGTTATAGTGGTTTGTGGTCTGTTAATTTTTTTTGTATCAGTAGTATTTATGCTTATTAAGATAGCATATGTAAATTAGTACAAATGTCATCAAATATTTCTGACTAGAGTACATAATTTATACCAAAACCTAAAGAAACCAGTATACAATTGAATTGTAAATTATTTTATAAAATGTCATTTGGAGAACAGGGCCAGGGGTTATAGATTTATAGTCATATTCTTGAATTCTATATACTGGGACCAAACCAGTATTAATGACGAAACAATAGTCGTGATTGTGTGCATATTTGACTATGCGTCCAGATTTCCAAATGTCTGGAGTTGCTGACGAATACTTCATGATGCTGTTGTTTTATTTATGTGGAAATAATGTCTTTCATGAAATACAAAAAAATCTAATTTTTCCCAAATCACGATTACTGTTCCTTCATGACTACAGGTAGGGTCCCAGTATACATTAAACAAAATATGAATATCACCAACTAAATTCAATATTGAAAATATTTCATCAACTGAAAAATGCCAATCATATAATTTCAGGCTTACATCAAATTCCACATCAAACTCATATTTGAAGAGTTCATGGATATACCAGCAACGACCAAACCATCGAGTTCCCTCTTTGTTGGATTCGAGACGGAACCAGTCCATTATCGACTCCTTGTTATTCTGAACATACTGTAAAAATAAAAACTTGATACAGAAAAAGAGTGGATATGTCTAGTGATATCAACACAGCTGACAATTACTATACTTAAATCATATATATTTATATACAATCATATTTACTGCACAGAATCACATGTTGACTACATTTGGTAGTAGACTAAAGGTTACACCCTTGTGCACACGGAGTGCACTACGTTTAGACTACAGGTCATCCTCGATATTCCAGGGGTTCCGTCACTTACGATCTTACACCCCTGGACTATCTCATTGTGAAACTGGAGGCAACAGAATAGACAGGTAACTTAGTCATTTGATGTCAATCAAAGAGCCGTATCACGGTACACTGTGGTTGACTCTGTGCCTTTGATGTTAGGCATCGCTCTCTCTATGGTCTTCAAATGAAATATTTGCTAGCCTGTGATTGGTCAAATGTTTTCCGCTGAGCTGCCTTCAATTTCACTATGAGATAGTCCAGGGGTGTAGAGATCGTAGTGATCGGAAGCCCTGGAGTATCGAGGATGACTACAGGTAGACACGGAGTGCACAAGATTTAGACTACAGGTAGACACGGAGTGCACAAAAATTTAGACCTACAGGTAAGAATGGAGTGCACGAAGTTTAGACTACAGATTAGACACGTAAAATGCACGGTGTAGTGCAGCTCATGTCTACTGTAGTTCTAAATTTTGTGCACTCCGTGTCTACCTGTAGTCTAAATCTTGTGGGCACTCCGTGTCTAACCTGTAGTTCATCCTCGATACTCCAGGGCTTCCGATCACTTACGATCTCTACACCCCTGGGACTATCTCAATAGTGAAATTTGAAGGCAGCTTCAGCGGAAACATTTGACCATTCACGAGGCTACGCAATATTTCATTTGAAGACTATAGAGAGAGCGATGCCTAATCAGCAGCAGAGTCAACCACAGTGTACGTGAACGGCTCTTTTGATGTACAATCGAAATGACTAAGTTTACCTGTTCTATTCTGTTGCCCTCCAGTTTCACAATGAGATAGTCCGGGGTGTAGAGATCGTAAGTGATCGAACCCTGGAATATTCGAGGATGACCTGTAGTCTAAACGTAGTGCACTCCGTGTGCACAAGGGTGTAACACTTTAGTCTACTACCAAATTGTAGTCAAACATGTGATTCTGTGAGTAAATATGATTTGTATATAAATATATATGATTAAGTATAGTAATTGTCAGCTGTGTTGATATCACGTAGACATATCCACTCTTTTTTTCTGGTATCAAGTTTTTATTTTACAGTATGTTCGAATAACAAGGAGTCGGATAATGACTGGTTCCCGTCTCGGAAATCCAACAAAGAGGGAACTCGATTGGTTTTGGTCGTTGCTGGTATATCCATGAACTTCTCAATATGAGTTGATGTGATTTGATGTAAGCCTGAAAATTATATGATGGCATTTTTCAGTTGATGAAATATTTTCAATATTGAATTTAGTTTGGTGATATTCATATTTTGTTTAATGTATACTGGACCCTACCTGTTAGTCATGAGAACAGTAATCGTGATTTGGGAAAAATTAGATTTTTTGTTTTCATGAAAGTACATTATTTCCACATAAATAAAACACAGCATCATGAGTATTCGTCAGCAATCAGACATTTGGGGAAATCTGGACGCATAGTGCAAATATGCACACAATCACGACTATTGTTTCGTCATTTTATACTGGTTTGGTCGGCCAGTATATAAATTCCAAGAATATGAACGTATAAATCTATAACCCCTGGCCCTGTTTGCTCGCAAATGACAATTTTATAAAATAATTTAGAATTTCAATTGTATACTGGTTTCTTTAGGTTTTGGTATAAATTATGTACTCTAGTCAGAAATATTTGATGACTTTGTACTAATTTACATTATGCTATCTTAATAAGCATAAATACTACTGATACAAAAAAATTACAGACCCAAACCACTATAACCTTCTGAAAAAAGGTCATTTTAATTGAAGTGTAGAAGTAATTCAAATCCCAGTGAACTGAAAATCTTAGACATTTTTCTTTTGACATGATATCAGAATTATTTAACAGGTAGGTTAGATTTTGAATAAATGTTTTATTAAGTATAGATTTTTTCAATAGAAATTTCACTAAATTAATCTCATCTGATGTCTATTGAGCTTTAAAAGTTATATTAAGGACGGCAGAAATGAATACTGTTATACCATATAACTGACAATTCACCTTGAAAGAATTGGTTTGATGGAAACTGCAAGCCATATTATCAAAAAAAACTAATGCTTATTTAAAATACTTTTAAATAATATATGTTCATGTTTATATATTTTGTATTGAAATGTAATAAGATTATTATTTTCATTTCATTAAATTTCGATACCAGTTACCTACGTGCCAACTACTGCTCCAGAAATAGCATTGTCCAGACTGGATGTAAAACTGCTAAGTACAAGGTAAAGTGTTTGCAGCGATAGGCTCATACAGTGCAATGTTAATTCTCTTCACATTTTACAATGTAAAAGGTTACGACTGGCCATTATGTATTTAATATGTGTGTATCTGAGTTTATGAAATCATGTATTGTAAATCACTCAATCTGTATCACACTACTATCTGTCTGCTTTAGGGATAAAACTAAATTTTCATTCAAATCCAGTCAATTCATCCCTTCAATAATCTTATCTCACCAACACTTTCTATCATTTTTTTTTTCAAGGGGAGGAAGGATTTGCTTGACTGATCATTTTAAGCCTGCTTTGGGCCAGAAACGTGTCAAAGTTTGGAAATTGCCCACGCATGGCTTAAGGAGTAAGTTGTTCTATTAAATTGCTAAAAATCAACTTTTATGGACTTAATAAAAAATTAGATTATTAAATTTCTGTGTAATTATCATGGCAATGAAGGTATTTAAAAAAAAATGTTTCACTTTTTAAACTTGAATATAAATAATTTAATAAATGTAAATTAATTTGCAATTCAATTATCATAAAATTGTCCCTAATAGGTACTGTGAGTGATAATTAAGGGGAAATTTCCTTATACCTGGTATATGAGTTATTGAATTTTCAGCTCGGGCCCTGGCTGGCTGTAGAGATCCTGACTTGATAAAGCAAAGGTGTGGTAATCACATAAGAAAAACAAGGAGAAGGGGCGGAAACTGATACATAGGTATTGTAATATATTGTGATAAGACATGGAAAACATAAAGGAGAAAATTTGGATGAATTCTAAGAAATACAGAATCAATAAGACAGACAAGGATAATGTAAAGGCAGACAACTGTTGAATGCCAACGTGTTTAGCAGAATAATTAGACAAAGAAACAGACAACTACTGTTGTATCATTGCTCTAATTAATGACATGGAACAACTCAAAAGTGGATGCCAGTGATATCATGTCTGTTGTTAAAGGCATCAACTTAATTTTCTCGCTCCTTTATCTCGGGCTCAA
Organism: Argopecten irradians irradians; assembly: GCA_004382745.1. Classification (NCBI taxonomy): domain Eukaryota; kingdom Metazoa; phylum Mollusca; class Bivalvia; order Pectinida; family Pectinidae; genus Argopecten; species Argopecten irradians. The sequence goes on from SAYR01068989.1 coordinate 115,033, forward strand.
GAGTACTTTTGTGTTCAAGCCTCCATTGTGGCATCTGAGAGAGTCTTCAGCACTACAGGAGATATTGTCACAGCAACACTGGCATGCCTTCACTCTGAGGTTGTAGATAGCCTTGTTTTCTTAAAGAAGAACATGGATTGAGGAATCTGATAATCGAATAAAAGTCTTATTCATGTTTAATTTTGTGTCTCTTTGTCTTTTCGGCAAGATGTTTTTCTTCCATGCTAAAAACTAATTAAACAGAGAAACCACTTGCAAACAACTTTTTTTTCTTCAAATATGTCTTTAATTTGCACAATATCTACAACTGTATAAGCATAAACATATTTGCATTGTATCGTCAATACGTATCGTGTATCGTTTCACTGTATTGTCAATATGTATATACGTATCGTATCTGTTCGGCTGTTCCAATACCCAGCCCTAGTTGCCATGCTATCTTCCTCAGATTATTTAGTGGGACATGACACACAAGTCTCTTGAAAAACGTTTCACATCTAGGAACACATGTTTTAAAGATAAAAGATGTAACCTGTAACTAATCCATCATCCTTACTTTTGTATTTACCTTATAACCATACATACAAACACTCTAGTTCACCCATCAGCAAATGAAACTTCTCCTATCAGATAACCTCCACACAATTCAACAGATACACACATCTGACCATCCAAAGATATAATCAACAGTGTCACCTCCCTCACAGAAATCCTTCAATTATATAAATAAAACAACATGTACATGTATTTTTGTACAAACATTTTGGTTTAACCAGCATGAAAACTCCACAAGTCCTGATTAATAATAATGAATGAAGCTCTATATTTTTCATGTTGAAATTCTAAGTAATTATATAAATGGAATTGGGCTATCATGTAATATTCATAAGTTTGACAAATTGCTTAACATTAATAAAAGTATTCTAATAGCCCTAGCGCCTGGGTTCCTGCCAATCTGTCAGTCACTATGTCATAACTAGATCCAAAAGACATTTTTTTTTCAATAGACAAACATTTTCACCTACTACCTTACAAGTTGGAGAAAAGGAGGAGAAATTAAGTTGATGCCTTTAACAACCAGACATGATATCACTGGCATCCACTTTTGAGTTTGTTCGTGTCATTACATTAGAGCAATGATACAAGCAGTAGTTGTCTGTTTCTTTGTCTAATTTGATTCTGTAACACGTTGGCATTCAACAGTTGTCTGCCCTTTAATTATCCTTGTCTGTCTTATTTGATTCTGTATTTTCTTAGAATCCATCAATTTTCTCCTTATATTTTCCATGTCTTTATCACAATATATTACAATCCTATGTATCAGTTTTCCGCCCCTTCTCCTTGTTTTTCTTTATGTGTTACCACACCTTTGCTTATCAAGTCAGGGATCTCTACAGCCAGCCAGGGCCCGAGCTGAAAAATTCAATAACTCATATTACCAGGTATGAAGGAATTTTCCCTTAATTATCACTCACAGTACCTATTAGGACAATTTTATGATAATTGACATTTGGAAATTAATTACATTTATAAATTATTTATATTCCAAGTTTAAAAAGTGAAACATTTTTTTTTAAATACTTCATTGCCATGATAATTACCAGAAATTTAATAATCTAATTTTTATTAAGTCCATAAAAGTTTGATTTTTAGCAATTTAATAGAAAACACTTACTCCTAAAGCCATTGCGTGGGCAATTCCAAACTTTGACACGTTTCTGGCCCAAAGAGGCTTAAAATGATCAGTCAAGCAAATCCTTCCTCCCCTGAAAAAAAAATGATAGAAAGTTGTGGTGAGATAAGATTATGAAGGGATGAATTGACTGGATCTTGAATGAAATTTAGTTTTATCCCTAAAGCAGGACAGATAGTAGTGTGATGCAGATTGGTTGATTTACAATACATGATTTCATAAACTCAGATATACACATATTAAATACATAAATGCAGTGTAACCTTTTACATTGTAAAATGTGAAGAATTAACATTGCACTGTATGAGCCTATTGCTGCAAACACTTTTACCTGTACATTTTAGCAGTTTTACCATCCAGTTCTGGCAATGCTATTTCTGGGGCAGTAGTTGGGTAGGTAACTGGTATCTGAAATTTAATGAAATGAAAATAATAATCTTATTACATTTCCAATACAAATATATAAACATGAACATATTATTTAAAAGTATTTTAAATAAGTATTAGTGTTTTTTTGATAATATGGCTTGCAGTTTCCATCAACAATTCTTTCAAGATGAATTGTCAGTTATGTGTGTATACATGTATTCATTCTGGTCCTTAATTATCTTTTTTAAAGCTTTTCAATATGACATCAGATGAGATTAATTTAGTGAAATTTCTATTGAGAAAAATCTATACTTAATAAAATCTTTATCAAATCTAACCTACCTGTTAAATAATTCTTGATATCATGTCAAAAGAAAAATGTCTAGATTTTCAGTTTTCACTGGATTTGAATACTCTACACTTCAATAAAATGACCTTTTTTCAGAAGGTTATAGTGGTTTGTGGTCTGTTAATTTTTTTGTATCAGTAGTATTTATGCTTATTAAGATAGCATATGTAAATTAGTACAAATGTCATCAAATATTTCTGACTAGAGTACATAATTTATACCAAAACCTAAAGAAACCAGTATACAATTGAATTGTAAATTATTTTATAAAATGTCTTTTGGAGAACAGGGCCAGGGGTTATAGATTTATAGTCATATTCTTGAAATCTATATACTGGGACCAAACCAGTAGTAATGACGGAACAATAGTCGTGAATGTGTGCATATTTGACTATGCGTCCAGATTTTCAAATGTCTGGAGTTGCTGACGAATACTTCATGATGGTATTGTTTTATTTATGTGGAAATAATGTCTTTCATGAGATACAAAAAAAATCTAATTTTTCCCAAATCACGACTACTGTTCCTTCATGACTACAGGTAGGGTCCCAGTATACATTAAACAAAATATGAATATCACCAACTAAATTCAATATTGAAAATATTTCATCAACTGAAGAATGCCAATCATATAATTTCAGGCTTACATCAAATTCCACATCAAACTCATATTTGAGAAGTTCATGGATATACCAGCAACGACCAAACCATCGAGTTCCCTCTTTGTTGGATTCGAGACGGAACCAGTCATTGTCCGACTCCTTGTTATTCTGAACATACTGTAAAATAAAACCTTGAATTGCTCATTATCATTTATATGTATATCAAAGATTGTCAAGAAACAAAATGCAAGATACAAAGATATTTTAATATATTATCTTACCTTCCATGATTTACAATCATATTAAAACATTAAATGGTGAAAATCATAAAAACGCCACTCTAAAAAGAGTTATGGGAGACTTATATCTACATATACTATTAATGTAAATTATACTGTACATTTCTCTTTATTATATATTTTATATAGATACCATACATGTATATAGGTATCTTATTCGAGTATTTTAAAAAAGACATGTTGCACCTACAGTGGCAGTAGACTAAAGGTTACACATTGTACACGGTGTGAACTACAAGTGGACACGGAGTGCACGAAGTTTAGACTACAGATAGACACGTTAATGCACGCTGTAGTGCACTCCATGTCTACCTGTAGTCTAAATTTTTGTGCACTCCGTGTCTACCTGTAGTCTAAATCTTGTTGCACTCCGTGTCTAACCTTGTAGTCATCCTCGATACTCCAGGGCTTCCGATCACTTACGATCTCTACACCCCTGGACTATCTCATAGTGAAATTGAAGGCAGCTCAGCGGAAAACATTTGACCAATTCACAGGCTAGCAAATATTTCATTTGAAGACTATAGAGAGAGCGATGCCTAACACAAAGGCACAGAGTCAACCACAGTGTACCGTGATACGGCTCTTTGATGTACATCAAATGACTAAGTTACCTGTTCTATTCTGTTGCCTCCAGTTTCACAATGAGATAGTCCAGGGGTGTAGAGATCGTAAGTGATCGGAACCCCTGGAATATCGAGGATGACCTGTAGTCTAAACGTAGTGCACTCCGTGTGCACAAGGGTGTAACCTTTAGTCTACTACCAAATGTAGTTCAACATGTGATTCTGTGAGTAAATATGATTTGTATATAAATATATATGATTTAAGTATAGTAATTGTCAGCTGTGTTGATATCACTAGACATATCCACTCTTTTTCTGTATCAAGTTTTTATTTTACAGTATGTTCAGAATAACAAGGAGTCGGATAATGACTGGTTCCGTCTCGAATCCAACAAAGAGGGAACTCGATGGTTTGGTCGTTGCTGGTATATCCATGAACTTCTCAAATATGAGTTTGATGTGGAATTTGATGTAAGCCTGAAATTATATGATTGGCATT
>SAYR01069020.1:0-19477 GCA_004382745.1 Argopecten irradians irradians
AAAATTAATTAGTGGAATCAATTTTTAAGTTTGAAGACATTTAAAATCCTCAAAATGGCATACTCATCGATGTAATGTTAAAAAAAAATGATTGAAAATTGCAATAATAAAAAAATTCTAAAAATAGTCTCACTTTTTGAAACTTTGACCTCTAGCGCAGCTTCTTTAACGAGACATTTTTTGTCTGGGAAACATGTCATGAGCTAAAAGTTTAATATGTTCATTTCCCTACAATAAAATACCTTCAGATTTTACAATAGCTTTTCATATTTTTTGAAGCTTAGAGCAAATTTTTTGTTCGTTTTTAGGTTTACGTCATGCGCGGCCATTTTGGATTTTTTGACCTACTTCATTTTGTTCATTGAGGATCACCTTTAAATGTTTGAATTTAAACAACTGAATCATTTTATCCTATGTCTTAACCGTTTTGACCGATACAGCGTTCCAACAAAAAACAGGAAAGAAGAATAATAATAAGAACTAGATTTGATCGCGATCAAAACACGGGATTTCCACCTATGGTGATTTTGATTAAAGTATGTTAGCGGAACAGACGATTGCTTGAACGAAAGACGAAACGATCGCACTCAGATATAATCACAAAGACGTTTCTTACGGAAAAAACAGATTTAGGGAATCCCCCTTTGGCAGACAGATTTCATAGAGAGGTGAATATATAGGAGCCTGCCTGATTGGATTAAAAAATTATGTGTGGGTCGATACAATACATGCTAGATGTAAATTTTGTAAAAGAATTTTGATAACTTCAATTAACCTTGAATAAGTAGCAAACGTTAACACGGTCCTCTATGGGAATTTATTTGGTTCTGGATCTCATAACGGCCGGAATAGTTTCTCAAAATAGCTACGGTTGTGTTTGAAACATCCGGTTGTCTACAGGTGACGGGCTGCTGCACACTATAAAAGGACTTTAAAACCTGTCAGTTATTTGTGTTTTGTGCATTAACTTTATTGTTTGGTTTGTTCAAATGTACGATCCTATTACAAACAGCTAGAGTCACGTAAGGGACGGCTCCTCCCATGTATGCGGTGTAGGTTACACATGTACGTATATTTACGGCAAACACGTGTACATTGTTCATATATCAAGACGTATATGAGAAGGAATAAGTCAACACTGAGTTTTGGCCAAAGACAGCGCAGGCGCTTTTGTGTTTGTGCACTGACCGTGACGTTGGTGACGACGACTGATTTCCTTTTGATATCCGCCGCCGCCAGCCTTTGATGTAGCATGGCGGTGCGAGGGTTACACGCGGTCTTCTTCTGAAGCGTGCTGGCATTTCATGAGCGGGTCGTATTTTTTTTAACGATAGTTTAAGACATTTCTTCTAAATTTTCCGTCTTTAAAGCAAGTTATAAACGTTGTGAAATTTAATTTACTTTACATTGACGTTTCGTTTGACTCGATAAGACAAGTATTTGTTGAGAAAAACGGTTTCTATTCCCGGTTCATAAGCGTCTCGCGTGGTGTTTAGTAGTGTAAAGAGACAGACACGAATCCTTCTCACTTATAAATCCTTGTTCATATATACGTGTATATGTAGTGTGATAGAACGGGTTTCTATCATTGTTGCATTTATTTCTACAGTATGTATATTTGTTATTGCACTCTTCTAAGTCTTCACTTCAGTGAATTGTTTATGTATCTTGGACCCAAATCAGGGGAACACCGTGAGAACAGGTCTTATCTAGGGTGTGTTTGCTGTTTAGCAGTCACATTCATCAACCTAGTTGTCCTCATGATCACCCCGATGATGACCGGCTGGCCGGAGTACACGTGTGCTACACGTGGGAGGTTTTTTATCAGTCAGTTGAGCCTTGTCTGGTTTAAGGCGGAAGATATATTTAGTGTGTAGGTGCGTTGTTGTAGCAAACGGTTTCAACCTAAATTGGTGCTCTGTCCGGGACATTGACCAATCAGTGGTCACTTTGGGGTACTGGGTTGATGAGTTGTTTATAAAAGGGGCTGATGGGTTCTTTACTTAGAGTGATCTATAGCTAACGTAGGGTTTGTGTATAATTAGGGGTTGTACAAGGGGCTTAGGGCTTAGGCATCCTAATAGGTTATCCTAGTTTACACCGTTGGTTCTTTATATACCTCTAGAGTTAAGAACACTGTAGGTGGTTAGTGGCTCCGTAGGGTGTTAGCGCTTTTTTAGGGAACGTGGTAATCACACAGGAACTTAGCTAATTAGGCCTAAAGCTTTTGGCTATAGTTAATCTTGGATACATTGTAACTGCTTCGGCACTTATATATCTCTTAGTGTTATCTGTTCTTAACGCGGGCACTATGTGAATCTTCTATGTAATAATTAATCTACTTGTCTTTTATATAATAAATATTTATTTGTACCTGTATTACCTAGTTGAGTTATTGGATTAGTGTCAGTGCTTCCGCTACATCCTAGAGATCGAACGCTGTGAGATACAGGCCTGTAACCTGTGGATGGAAACCGGGATACGGAGAGGATTTGTGACGAACTGTGGACTCTGTTGTAATACTAAAAAATACTATACGATCACGATTTGGGACTATATACATTAAACGGGAGCTACGAGTCGGATCGCCCCTCCGGGTCTCTTGTGGAAAACCCTCCCTATTACAGTAGCACTTAAAACATCCCGAAAAGTATTGAAAAACTAAATGTAAAATACCTTTCGAAACGGGCCCGTGTGGTAACGAAGATTGAGCCCAGGACTAGAATTTTAAACACCGGCCGCTGATTGGCTGGCTTATTATGAATTTCAAAATTCAAAATGTTTTCTGACAGGTAATTTTCCTGATAACCGTGATACAGAATTTGGAAATTCCGATTGAGATTTAGGTTCAAAATATCAATTTTGATAATGAATAGGGTAAACACATTAGAATTTCAGGTTTTTTTAAAAGTGCAAAAATTCTCCTTAATCTATGAAGATCTTGGACCAATCGCGGAATAACAAGTACGATTAGAGTTTTAGTATTAGAATACCGATTATCTCCCTTTGGCCACATGCCACAATCATGTAATTCACACCTCAAAATCGCTGAAAGTTCCTATACCTCCGCCATTTTGAATCCATATGACATGAAATTTGTCATTTTATGTGTCTGAAGCATGATCTTTCACATCCAATTCAAAAAATTTCAACCTTTGAATTTTCATGAATTACCTAAAATTTACGTTAAAATATGGACGAAACGCCATATTCGGAGGTCTATATTTCCGCCATATTCAAATTCATGACTTTGAAATTAAAAACCTGTACAGATAATAGGCTAAAGCTTACATTTAACAAAAATTCAACACTCTACATGAGATGATAAAGGCCCTACGAGCTCACAAATAACGGAAAAAAAATAAGAAAAATGAACAAATCGCCATATTGGAGAGAGCTATCTTTCCGGCCATTTTCTATATAACCCCTTAAAAATAAATAACTTTTTGAGACAAAAGTTTCATACAACATAGGTATGAAAAATCAACAATGTATATACAGGTTTAAAGGCGCTGAAACGTCTCGGGCAAGGACAAATATAAACTAAAATTTCGATTTTTCGATGTCCTATATCTCCGCCATTTTGAATCTTATGACCTTGAAACTTGGTCATTTTATGTGTCTGAAAGTATGATCTTTCACATCCAATTCAAAACATTTCACCTTTTGAATTTTCATGAATTACGCTAAAATTTACGTTAAAAATGAACGAAACGCCATTATTCGGAGGGGTCTATAATTTCCGCCATTTTCCAAATTCATGTCTTTGAAATTAAAAAACCTGTACGACAATTAGGCTAAAGCTTACATTTACAAAAATTCAACACTCTACATGAAGATGATAAAGGCCCTTACGAGCTCACAAAATAACGGAAAAAAATAAGAAAAATGAAACAAATTGCCGATATTTGGAGAGGCTATATTTTCCGCCACTTTTTTCTAATATAACCCTTTAAAAAATAAATAACTTTTGAAGACAAAAGTTCATACAACATAGGTATGAAAAATCAAGCAATGTAGTATACAGGTTTAAAGGCGCTGAAACGTCTCGCGGCAAAGGACAATTATAAACTAAAATTTCGATTTTCGTATGTCCTAATATCTCCGCCATTTTGAATCTTATGACCTGAACCTTGCGTCATTTTATGTGTCTGAAAGTATGATCTTTCACATCCAATTCAAAAACATTTCACCTTTTGAATTTTCATGAATTACGCTAAAATTTACGTTTAAAAAATGAACGAAACGCCATATTCGGAAGGTCTATTATTTCCGCCATTTTCAAAATTCAATGTCTTTGAAATTAAAAACCTGTTACGACAATAGGCTTAAAGCTTACATTTACAAAAACTTCAACACTCTACATGAGATGATAAAGGCCTACGAGCTCACAAATAACGGAAAAAAAATAAGAAAATGAAACAAATTTGCCATATTTGGAGAGCTTATATTTCCGCCATTTTCCTATATAATTCCCTTTAAAAACCCATAAAACTGTTAGAAGACAAAAAGTTTCATACAACAGCGGTATGAAAAGATCAACACCGTACATACAGGTACTAAGGCGCTGAAAGGTCTCGGGCAGGGGCAAATAATAAACTAAAAATTTCGATTTTTGTGTCCTATTATCTCGCCATTTTGGATCATTATGACTTTGAATTTTGGTCATTTTTATGTGCCTGAGAACATGCCCTTTCATATGCGGCCTTTCGAAACATTTCTATGGTAAAAGTTCATTTTTTGACCTTTGTTTTGACCTCATTTTGAACCCCCTATGTGAACTCGTGACCCTGACATAATTTCTGATAACATGTAATGAGAAAAAAACGTGACTTATCGTGATTTACATGGAGAATGAAACGTACATGTTGTGTAGCGACGGTTATGAAATTATGAGCGTTTAAAGTTCGTTTCGAAAAAAGCAGTTTTTTACGTCTGTGACCTTGACCTTGAACGTTATCCTCCAAAATGAGAGTACCATTTTTAAGAAACTCATGTACGCTACATAACGTCTCCAAATTTCAGCCGCTCTACACCTCTTATTTTATTACGAAGATGTCGTTTAAAGATTTAAAGCTTTTTGAACCCTGTGACCTTGAATGAATGTCAAGGTCAATAAAAACAGCATAAGTTCTGTAGACATTCGTCCATGCTATGTCTATACATAAAAAATCAAGCATGTGTGTTAAGTATTAAAGGACGCTGAAACCTTAAAAAATTTTCGGGGAAAAACGCCCAAAATAGCCTTTTTTCAAAGCCTATATCTCCGCATTTTGGGATCACATGACCTAAAACTTGTCATTATATATTTCTGGAGGGCATGCCCTTTCATTATCCAACTTTCAAAAACTTTTCTGTGGGAATTCGGTTTTTTGGACCTTTGATTGACCCCGTAGCGACTCTTGACCTTGACATAATCTCTGATAACAATGGCATGGGAAAAGCACGCGCAATGTCAAGATTCTATCTGAATAACAAAAACGTGAACGATGTAACACCGTACGGGTAATGAAGTTATTGAGCGCTTAAACTTCGTTCCAAAAAATTTTATGTCTATGACCTTGACCTTTGAACATTTTTGTAAAAAATCGAAACGTACACTTTCAAGATCTTAATGTACAATTCATAACGTGTCCAAAGTTTGAGCGTCGTACCTTATTTCCGTTCCTGAGATTATCCTGCGAACAAGATTTGTGGAAAATAAGTTAATAAAAAAGAAAAAATAAAGAATAATAAATAATTAAGAAGAAAAAAACAGAACAATAACAACTAGGGATTTCATCCTAATGGAAATCCTAATAATAATAAGAATTAAGAAACTTAACGAAAACAATAGGTCTTTTCACCAAAAAGTGAAAAGCCCTAATAATAATAAGAATAAGAAACTTAACGAAAACAATAGGTCTTTTCACCAAAAAGTGAAAAGCCCTAATAATAATAAGAATAAGAAACTTAACGAAAACAATAGGTCTTTTCACAAGTAGTGAAAAGCCCTAATAAGAAACTTAACGAAAACAATAGGTCTTTTCACAAATAGTGAAAAGCCCTAATTAGCTTAATTATACCTCATCAAAACTGCTTTCAATATGTTTGAATAACCACTGCAAGTTTCAGGAGTCGGTTTTGAGTGGAAGCATTTTTATCTTCAACAAGAGGCCCAGAGGGCCTGTATCGCTCACCTGGTTTGTAATGCCAAGTATTGTTCTGAATACAGGTTCGTTGTTTCTTTTCTGAAGGAATTTTTATATTAACCTCTAAATCCCCTATTGGGCCCCACCCCTCCCGCCCCCAGGGGGTCAGAGGCCAAAATTTATACCAAGTTCTGTTCCCCTTCTTCCAAGGATGTTTTATGGCCAAATTGGTTACATTCCATTCAGAACTCTACGACAAGTAGCAATTTAAAGGATTTACCTCTATTTCCCCTATTGGGCCCCACCCCTCCTGCCCCCGGGGGACCAGAGCCAAAATTTATACAAGTTCTGTTCCCCTTCCCCCAAGGATGTTTGTGACCAAATTTGGTTACATTCCATTCAGAACTCTATGACTAGTAGAGATTTAAAGGATTTACCTCTATTTCCCCTATTGGGCCCCGCCCCTCCTGCCCCCAGGGGAACCAGAGTCAAAATTTATACAAGTTCTGTTCCCCTTCCCCCAAGGATTTTTGTGGCCAAATTTGGTTACAATTCATGTAGAACTCTATGACTAGTAGCGATTTAAGGATTACCTCTATTACCCCTATTGGGCCCCGCCCCTCCTGCCCCTGCGGGACCAGAGCCAAAATTTATACAAGTTCGTTCCCGCTCCCCAAAGGATGTTTTGTGTGCCAAATTTGGTTTACATTCCATTAAGAGCTCTATGACAAGTTAGCGATTTAAAGGATTTACCTCTATTACCCCTATTGGGCCCCGCCCCTCCTGCCCCGGGGGGTCAGAGCCAAAATTTATACAAGTTCTGTTCCCCTTCCCTCAAGGATGTTTGTGGCCAAATTTGGTTACATTCCATTCAGAACTCTAGGACAAGTAGCGATTTATAGGATTTACCTCTATTTCCCTATTGGCCCCGGCCCCTCCTGCCCCGGGGGGACAGAGCCAAAATTATAACAGTTCTGTTCCCTTCCCTCAAGGATGTTTGTGGCCAAAATTGGTTTACATTCCATTCAGAACTTCTAGGACAAAGTAGCGATTTATAGGATTTACCTCTATTTCCCCTATTGGCCCCGCCCCTCCTGCCCCGGGGGGCGACAGAGCCAAAATTTATACAAAGTTCTGTTTCCCCTTCCCCCAAGGATGTTTGTGGCCAAATTTGGTTACAATCCATGCAGAACTCTATGACTAGTAGCGATTTAAAGGAAATGTTGACGGACGGACGGACGGACGGACTATTGGACTATTTGACATAAGCTCACCGGCCCTTCGGGCCAGGTGAGCTAAAAATGTTGTTTACCATCAATTTTGTATACCTATAAATAGCTATTATAGCTACCGTATTTTTGCGCGTATAAATGCGCACCCGCGTATAGTGCGCAGGTACGTTTTATTTTTGAAAAAAAAAAATTTAAAAAAAAATTGAATCTTTACATCTTCATTCAAAACATTTTGCATAGGCTCCAACCACTCTTCAAGAACAAAATCAAACTCTTCCTATTGTTTATCAGTGCCTAAAACAACCTTCTGTTCATTAAAATAAACTGGCGAGGAGCTTGACATGATGATTGACTCTTTGTTTACACAGCACTAGCGACAGTCCTAGTTAGCTTGCAAATTGCCGGCGACACTATAATGAGGTGTCAACAACGTTTTTACAATCAAATAATTAATCATACCTTGTGTAATTCCAAGTGGTATCAATCAAGTCTATTGTGTATCTGATGGGCATTTAGATTTAATTATGTCCAAGATATAACCTGGAAAGCCGACCGAGCTAGGCTAATCAACCACAGCTGGCCGCCATATTTGAGTACTGACTGCACACTTCCATATTCTCAATTATTTCATTTAGTTTTGAAATAAAGATAGAGACAGAACCATTTCAAAGGATGGTAATATGAATGTATTTGACAGCCATACCGTTATTTATAGTACCGATTGGTCGGTTTTAATATAAGAAGGTTTTAGTTTTATATTTAATTTGCTGACTCTGCATGTGGCTATTACATTCACTTCCGTAAACATTTGCAAGTTCAAAAGTTTTCACATGTTGGCGAAACATATTTACGAGGTAATCAGTTTAATGTGACGAATCAATTACAAACTTATACATCGTCTCAAGCTCCAGACTGCATTCATTTAGCCATTTAGATTTGGAGATACCTTACTGAAGATTCACGATCGTAACACATGTCCGGTCATGAACACATGTGCTCCCAAAATGGACTTTCAAGAAATTAAAAATATAAATTCGAACTGAGCTTTTCATTTTATATTGAATATATGCATTGGATATTGACTTAAAGATCCAAGTATTTAATCATAAGTCTCATCATGTACAAAATATTAGGCTACTGCACACTTTAGCTTGGATCTGCCGGTCGGTCATCATGACCCAATGCCTGTGCTTGCGTATAGTGCGCACCCCAACTTTTCACTTGATAATTTATGAAAAAAAGTGTGCAGTATACGCGCAAAAATACAGTATATATCGCTATCATAGAAATAAATTTACATGTGCCCAACCTGATGAGTGTACTAGGCCTCTATATGCATATGTTGCCAGTAGAAATTTCGTTTGTTATTTATATACATGCAAGTCTACTTTAAATTACATCCTTTTGTTTTTAGGTATTCTTGAAAAAGAATTTAAAAAAAAATAAGTAGAGCTTCGCTTTTTTCATGGCGTGCATTGTTTATACTATTAGTATAAGTCAAATACTAGGACCGTTTTCGATTATGCGGTTTGACTGGTTGGACCTAGTTGTTTGTTTATTAATTGAAGACGGAGCTGGTGATTTTATATTGATTTCAGACGAGCTTTGACAAACCCCTGACAGTCCTGCATCAAAAAATGCAGGTCCGTCAGGATTTATACTTGAAATAGGTTTAACCAACGGTCGAACCGGTTGTTCCGAATAAACGAAAACGGCCTAGGTCCTCGTTTAACGCTACAACATTGTATTGTCAGCTTGGTTCGTCCACTTCACGGAGCACTGTGAATTCTCTGCTTGAATCCGCAAATTATCGATACAAATTGTCAATCTAAGCAGTAGGCCTAATCAATTATGTTACGAAAACTACTTACTTCTTTTCTCCATCGAAAAGGAGAAATGTTTCAAAAGTTGGAGGGGCATTCATTTTACACCGGTTTCATGTGTTGAAATTACAACCGGAAATGGAACCGAAAAACAAAAACTCTGCGGAAAATAATGAAAATATGTGTTTGTTTTTATACTTGATTATCTTGCAAATATTTATTAACACCGAAATATATTCAATAGTGATATTAGTTTACGTAAACATAAGTAATAAACAGTCAAAATTGAATTATTTATCTTCAGTAAATTAACTGCGGAAATGTTATTTAGGTTTGTACACTTCCGGTTGTACAGATTCTCAGGTATCAGAGGTAGCTGGCTTAGAACATGAAATCATGTTGCCTAACTGAGGTGGTAGGCCTAATGCCTGTTGCCAAGTTTATTTAAATCGCATCGCTTTTGCGGTCTTTGTGCCATGCATTACAATTCCTGTCAATATTGATTCGTGATACTTTCTTTTGCACTTAACAGTTAGCCTGTTATCCGTGACATTTGAGTACATTTTCGATCATTATTTATAACAATGTAACACAGGTAGTCTAACGTTTGTGTTTAAGCATCAGCATACATACAAGCTACATAATGGCATTGCTGTCTGTTTGTACAATTGCTTGTCTTATTTTCAGGTCTTTATTTATATTTTGCTAAGCAGGATGGACAACAATTGAAGCCGACCAAAGTTTTGTAAATGTAGAAGAACTCTACCAGCACAGAATGCGTTGTCGAATGAGATATCGCACTGGATGGACAGTGTTCCTACTTGTGTGTACGTTAATCGGAGTGTTTCTAACTTACAAACAGCTTGGAAATTATAAACAAAGCAAATCTTACAGCAAGTACAGGAAATCCAATCCAAAATTTTATAATCCTCAAGATGTGTTTTTGAAGGAATTTGATCAAGATAATGAGGGGCGACATCACAGTGGAGATTCTGGTACAGGACATGTACAATCGGATTTCCGTGATCAAAGTTTTCATGGTGGATCGATTAACAGAAAAAAGTTAATTGCTAGAGAACCGGCAGACATTTTAAATGATAAGAATGCTGTTGAAAGTCGTAACATCTCAATTGACAGGACGCGTAAGTCAGAGTTTCTCGGCATTATCAAAGACTTATATCCTTCTGATTTGGGAAAAGCTCCAGATGCAATAGAAATGGCATTGCAAGTGAAAACTTTCTTGCTTGACTTGGAAATATACAGTAAAATGACTTGTAAGGATATAGATTATCTCCGTGTTTCACGTTCAGTTAAAATCTCTCGCCGTAAGTTTGTTGATCAAGCATTCATTGACAAAAGAGGGTCTGAAGTCATCATTAAAAGCCAAGCAGTTGATTTAGACAGCAAAATCAAATGCATGCAGTCAAAATATGATGTTGACAAATGCCAAGTGATGGGAAACTACAATTTATTGCGTGAAATTGTATTTCTAGCAGTACTTGAGCATCCTATCATTGTAAAGCTTCAGGGGTTCTGTATAAGAGGAGACAGCATCAATTACAATATCAGAAAGAAGGGAATCATTTTGGTGACTGAGCCAGGAATGACTGTGAACATTGCAAACTTAGCATCATACAACTGGAAATCCAAGATTTTGGTAAGTAACCCTGGACTGTATACTCTTTCTTTGATTAAGCTCTGTGAATCAAATTGCAACATCATGGGAGAGGGTTTACGTTTTTGAAAAACATATAAAAAAAACCCACAACTTTATATATATATATATAAAGACAATTAAAAAAACACAACTATATATATATAAAGACAATTTTATCCTTTTTTTTGGCTCTCTTTTTATATCACAAAAAAAAAAGAAAAACATATATCTATCAGTTTTTCGCATTAAAACAAACAGAATACCACCATAATTTCCAGATTATAATTCACTACTTTTTTCACTGGAAATTGTCAGTACTGGCATGTGGCTTATAACCCAGTGTGGACAAAAAATAAAATCACGGTTTGGAAAAGTTGTGGTTCACATGTGTACTTCTCGCTGGTTAAGCATCTAGCATTATCCATCAGGACTGGAGAAAATGTACTTGTCCGCTTGCCCAGAGGAGTGGATTTGGCCGTCGGACAAGTGAATGTCGACGGCACACTTGTCAGTCCGACGAGGAAAAAATTCTGACGCTGATTATGACCTGGAACTTACATTATATTATACAATGTATGTGTCATTTATCGCTTAACATATAGATGACATTCAATTAAATACAACTAAAACAACATGATTGTGTTTTATCATTATCATCATGACTGTTTTTTCCCCACCAGTATGCTATACAGCTGACAGATTTATTGAAGTACCTTGAGAAGAGTCCCTTGGGCAGTCTGAATTTGGGGACAGTGAAAGCTAACGACTTCGTGTTGGTGGATCAGTGGATCAAGCTGGTGGATTTGGATGAATTGTCATTCGAGGAGCGAGTTTGTCAGATTGATACAGACTGTAAAATCATCGGTGTCAGTATGTACAGTAAGTCAGATTGATAGAGACTGTAAAATCATCCGTGTCAGTATGTACAGTAAGTCAGATTGATACAGACTGTAAAATCATCCGTGTCAGTATGTACAGTAAGTCAGATTGATACAGACTGTAAAATCATCCGTGTCAGTATGTACAGTAAGTCAGATTGATACAGACCGTAAAATCATCCGTGTCAGTATGTACAGTAAGTCAGATTGATACAGACTGTAAAATCATCAGTGTCAGTATGTACAGTAAGTCAGATTGATACAGACTATAAAATCATCCGTGTCAGTATGTACAGTAAGTCAGATTGATACAGACTGTAAAATCATCCGTGTCAGTATGTACAGTAAGTCAGATTGATACAGACTGCAAAATCATTGGTGTCAGTATGTACAGTAAGTCAGATTGATACAGACAATAAAATCATCAGTGTCAGTATGTACAGTAAATCAGATTGATACAGACTGTAAAATCATCAGTGTCAGTATGTACAGTAAGTCAGATTGATACAGACTATAAAATCATCCGTGTCAGTATGTACAGTAAGTCAGATTGATACAGACTATCACTGGTAAGCCCAAAATAGGTAAAATAACCGAAATTTGGTAATTTAACTGGGAAATAGGTAATAATTACCAATTTTCGGTTATTTTCCCAGTTGTACAGTTATTTTCCCAGTTGTAGAGTTAAATTACCAATGTCCAATTAAATTCCCAATTTACCAGTTAAATTCCCTATTTTTCTCAAGCCTTGCCTGGAGGCTATATTCTTCACCGGGAGGTGTGAAGACTCCCGCTGTGAGACCATGCCTCTCTGGCACAGCAAATTTACCTGTGTCCGGTCGGCTAACTGGTCGGTCAACGTCCCAATACTGTGGACATTCCTGGGCTACTATCTAGAAGCCATTTCTTGTATTTTATTACGTTTGTGATGTGTGTTACTGTTTCAACAGTTTTAATAACGTAACCTGCAGTTCTCGTTTCAGATATCGTAGGACCAGAGAAGATCGAAGAAACTACCAAATTAACATCGTGATGCATAACTGTTGAAGAGATGAACATGATTAATTTTGAAACTATTTAAATTATACAACATACACTGTCTGTCTCTTGTTTATTTTTTACGAACAGCTGGTTGATCGTATAAATCCTTGCTAAAGTTTTTAGTTCTATTTCAGAGAAACGAAACATCGTGATGCATGACTGTTGAAGAGATGAACAGGATCGATTTTGAAATAAATCAAATTATTATCTCGCGAAGAAGTATTGTGTATTTTGAGGAAATACCAATAAAATCACATTGTTTTGTTTTGTTTTTGAATTAGTCACCGTAACCAGAAACTGATTGTCCAAAACATCGGCGGTCTACCGTACTCCGTGCACATTTCAATGTTTAGAGATACTACACATTAATAGTTATTAGAAGTGTTTGAAAAGATTAGAATCTAGTCACTTTAAATCGTCACAATACGTATTTAGTATGTTTGACTTTGAGATCATTAACCAATTAATCGGATAGCAGATTCGTTGGCTTGCAATAATCGCATTGTGAGTAAACTCACTACGATACCAGACCCAAGCCATGGCTAGAAACATATAACAATACGATTGAAAATATCACTAACCTTGCAGAACCTTTTAGATTGTTAATTATGTAGTAATTAATTGCAAAACACTCATTATTAATATAGATCAGTTAAGGCATCTAATAAATCCCGAATGTTTTGAATTTTTTTGCACACGGCCTGCAGCCGGGATATGGCGGTTCCTATTTAAGGAGCATAGCTAGATTTGCTTTCAGAGTTTCATATGCAATATTACAAGAAATATGAAGATTCCTTAAATTATTTAAATAATAGTTCTTTATTCAAGTCAATGTTTATTCAATGTCAAGAATGAAATCTTTTTTATTAAGTCGATTCAGACTCATTGTTGATGATATATGGATCGGGTTAAGCTAACCAGTCACTCGTGATCACAGTTGGCCGACACGCACACACATATACTCTCTCCCTTAAAAATTTACAAGTAAAAGATCCATGGAGCTTTCGTGGGTTACATTGGATAATGATTAAATGCATGTCTATTAAAATTGCCTGTTCGTTTCTAGTTATAACGCTAAAATTTCCAGTCTTTAACATCTCTATAAAATATTACCGGTTGATATTTTTAGCCAGACAAGATATTTTTTTCTTCAGAAATTTTTGAATTTAGTTTGTGACATACAACAGTACAAATGAGTCAGTTTATAATCACTTTTTATCATATTTTTAAACAAACTTTGGTCGGCTGTACTACGATCTGTATTCATAAATCTAAATGTAGTCTATATAACATCACTTAAATTTGACACTTCAAATAACAGCCTGTGGAATAAAAGCGATTAAAAATTAAAAAAATATTAAATTCTATAACATGAAACTGAACAATTTCACTTTGGAGATAGGCATGAAGATCTGTATATGTACGTGTAACATTAATAGCATTAATTTAAAACAAGATATACATGGTAAAGAACGAAATATATATCTGTTACAAGTACTTATTGAGAAATGTGTTGGTAATTACGTATCAATATTTTTTATTTCCCCAGCTGTGGGCTGTGGCCTGAGGTTATCTATGCCATGCACGAGCGGCCGTGGTCTGGCAAGGTGGTTCACATTTCGTTATATTAGATATTGTTGTGAACAACTTTTTCATGTATTACAGAAACATGACACAATAAAATCAATTATCTATTCATAACCTTTTCACAACATGGATTTCTATGTGTGAACAGAAACATATATACATATATATTTCTGGTGTGAACAAAAAAAAAACATGTACGTGTGACGACCCGGCACCGCTTTGCAAGCTGACTTCAACACTAAATCTACACGACGGATGGTGATAAACTAAAGAAGAAGATGTATTCTGGGGAGTAATATTTGTACACGTACGTATGCTCAGGCACTTACCTGTGGGTTGCAGTGACATGGATCAATTACTAATTAGCATACCGGTGGCTGTCAATCAAACACTACAGGTGGGCATTCCCTGCTATCAAGAGGTGCGACCCCCCATTGTCTTCGTAACGCTTTGCCCGCGGCCATGTACTTTCCTTACTTAGCACAGGTGGTGATTTAGTTTACAATGGTTGTGATTTTCCAAATACGTAGACATAATATAACAGATACGTAGATATAATAAATTATCTGTCTCTGGTTATACACACTTTTGAAATTAAGACAACTCGCTATATGTTTGGTAATATATTCTCATGATGTATGTATCGTCTTGTGTGGAAATTAATATTCTACATGAAACATGAACTTTTATTCAAGTGTACACGGAATGGTTTGGTATATCAAGCTTGAGAATGCGCCATTGGATAAAATTTAGAATTAAAGATGATAATGCAACTTTTCTCAGAACACAGCCCCAACCTATTGACCTGATTCGGGACCCCTGAATGTCGACTCTACTCGGTTAGAGTGGCGATTTTCGGTGTCTGCCATCTAATATAAACTATCTGTTTGTAAATATCGATTTTGAAGGCACAAATACCTGTGTACATATCCGATACATGTTTAATATTATCCCCAATCACAAATATGAGTTTGGAATACACTATGTAATAAGGATTTATACCAAACATATATTGATGTACCTCTCGTTGATAAATGAACATTTCTGCGCGGTTACTGCATAACTATACACAATAAAATGTACATAATAATCCATGTACGTTGTATATCCGCCATGTTTGGAACCACATATACATGACTTTTATATCAAGGACGTATAAATGTTCTTGATTATGTTACCTAAAACCCAACTCGGGATTGGTCAAACCCACTTAACAAAGTTCTGACTTTTTCACGAAACCTGCCCATACAATAAGAATGTTTCTAAACAGATTTTTTTTGCATATATCTTAATGCATCTATTTATTGCATTATGTCTGAAATCGATCGTGGGATTTAATGCACATTAACCATACCATTGCGTATTTATCAGTATCTACTGCGATTTAGCATACTTACAATATAAATAATGCAAGTGTCAGACGAAAACAAATGAGACTAAACATGTCTATGTCTAATCCAAATAGTAGATTTCGAGTATCAAAATCAGAAAACTTCCGAATAGCCAATGTTGTGCTGCGTTAATTTCTATACCTGTATACTGCAGCTGAACATATCATCCGTAGCTGGCGCTCACAGCTGTCTTCTGTCTCTCTCAGAGTGTCTTTTATCTTTTTCATCTGGACCCTTTTTTTTAACCACCCAAAAAATTTAATCGTCTGGATAACAAATTGCCGTTCAATACGTTCATATGTTCCTATCTTATATATATACAATATGGCAGTTAATAAGAACTACTGAGAACACACAATTTGTAACTTTTAGTAGTTCTACTTATATTTGAGTCGAGTTGTAACTGCATATAACTGATATAATTAATTTATACATATGAATGTCCAAATATTTTCAGATTTGATATTTAGGATTTTTGATACAAACTTTGTATAAATTATACGAGAAACTTATGTCATCGTTATATTTGGTATATAATCTGCGTCCCGATAATATAAAATCGGTCAGCGACTGTGCATTCCGATTTCAGTGTGTATTGTATCCAATCAAAATACGAAGTGTACCTTGATTGGTATCTAATTGACTCCGCCCCTTGTCATCACTTCTCTCACCGAATCCTGGCAGCTACCCAACTTCAGGAATTGAAGAGTTTTACGTGCCGCCACGTGATCGTTTCGGGGCACACATACCCAACTTCAATGACAAGCGGCCTTATAATAATATGAGAGACGCAATTTCTTTTTTAGGAAGGAACATTTATTTGAGAGTTGAACACTGTTGGCAGGAAATATATACCTTTGCACCCTAAAGATATTTGGTATGGTCCAAGGCTAGCACGTGGGGTGGCACATTTGTGTTAGATAAATCATTGCTGTTTGACAAATTCGGACGTACATACTATTACTTACTCAAATCATGGATGTTACCTTTTGTATTCGCTGGTGCTTCAGAAGTTTAAGGGTCTATACAGGAGGTAATTAAAACATATTTGTGTAATCTTTTAACATTGTGAAGCATATGATGCTGGTCACCGTAAGTGCTAATATGCATGGCCAGTCTGAATCCTGTCGGCAAAGGTTTATGTTAGACATTGTAAATATAAGATAAATATTGAATTACTATCATAATAGTTTTCTTCTCCACTGGTCCTACGATATCTGAAATAGAACTAAAAATCTTTAGCAAAGATTTATACGATCAACCAGCTGTTCGTAAAAACAAGAGACAGACAGTGTATTATAATTTAATAGTTTCAAAATTAATCATGTTCATCTCTTCAACAGTTATGCATCACGATGTTAATTTGGTAGTTTCTCCGATCTTCTCTGGTGCTACAATTAATTACTACATAATTAACAATCTGAAAGGTTCTGCAAGGTCAGTGATATTTTCAATCGTATTGTTATATATTTCTAGCCATGGCTTGGGTCTGGTATCGTAGTGAGTTTACTCACAATGCGATTATTGCAAGCCAACGTATCTGCTATCCGATTAATTGGTTAATGAACTCAAAGTCAAACATACTAAATACGTATTGTGACGATTTAAAGTGACTAGATTCTAATCTTTTCAAACACTTCTAATAACTATTCATGTGTAGTATCTCTAAACATTGAAATGTGCACGGAGTACGGTGGACCGCCGATGTTTTGGACAATCAGTTTCTGGTTACGGTGACTAATTTAAAAACAAAACAAAACAATGTGATTTTATTGTTATTTCCTCAAAATACACAATACTTCTTCGCGAGATAATAATTTGATTTACTTCAAAATCGATCCTGTTCATCTCTTCAACAGTCATGCATCACGATGTTTCGTTTCTCTGAAATAGAACTAAAAACTTTAGCAAGGATTTATACGATCAACCAGCTGTTCGTAAAAAATAAACAAGAGACAGACAGTGTATGTTGTATAATTTAATAGTTTCAAAATTAATCATGTTCATCTCTTCAACAGTTATGCATCACGATGTTAATTTGGTAGTTTCTTTGATCTACGATATCTGAAACGAGAACTGCAGGTTACGTTATTAAAACTGTTGAAACAGTAACAACTGTTGAAACAGTAACACACATCACAAACGTAATAAAATACAAGAAATGGCTTCTAGATAGTAGCCTAGAAATGCCCACAGTAAGTATATTGGAACGTTGACCGACCAGTTAGCCGACCGGACACAGGTAAATTTGCAGTGCCAGCGAGGCATGGTCTCACAGCGGGAGTCTTCACACCTTCCGGTGAAGAATATAGCCTCCGGGCAAAGCTTGAGAAAAATAGGGAATTTAACTGGTAAATTGGGAATTTAACTGTATATTGGTAATTTTAACTCTACAACTGGGAAAATAACCGAAAATTGGTAATTTTACCTATTTCCCAGTTAAATTACCAAATTTCGGTTATTTTACCTATTTTGGGCTTACCAGTGTATAAAATCATCGGTGTCAGTATGTACAGTAAGTCAGATTGATACAGACTGTAAAATCATCGATGTCAGTATGTATAGTAAGTCAGATTGATACAGACTGTAAAATCATCGGTGTCAGTATGTTTGGTAAGTCAGATTAATACAGACTGTAAAATCATTGGTGTCAGTATGTATAGTAAGTCAGATTAATACAGACTGTAAAATCATTTGTGTCAGTATGTATAGTAAGTCAGATTGATACAGACTGTAAAATCATCGGTGTCAGTATGTATGGTAAGTCAGATTGATACAGACTATAAAATCATTGGTGTCAGTATGTATAGTAAGTCAGATTGATACAGACTGTAAAATCATCGGTGTCAGTATGTATGGTAAGTCAGATTAATACAGACTGTAAAATCATTGGTGTCAGTATGTATAGTAAGTCAGATTGATACAGACTGTAAAATCATCGGTGTCAGTATGTATGGTAAGTCAGATTGATACAGACTGTAAAATCATAGGTGTCAGTATGTACAGTAAGTCAGATTAATACAGACTGTAAAATCATTGGCGTCAGCAAACATGATTCTGATCATTTACAGGAAGCTTGAATATATTCTGACCATGAATTTGAAGTATTTTTGTGCTTCTACCAAAATGTTTGTACAGTGGAACTTCACTAAACCGATCGTGGGTGGTGCATAGAATTTCGGCCGGTTTAGAGAGAGTTTGGTTTGGAGAAGTGAACCGAATATCGATATTTATGCGGATTCACACAGTTTGCAAACAATTTTTTAGCTCACCTGGCCCGAAGGGCCGGTGAGCTTATGTCATGGCGCGGCGTCCGTCGTCCATCCGTCCGTCCGGTCCGTCTGTCCGGTCCGTCCGTCAGCATTTCCTTTAAATTGCTACTAGTCATAGAGTTCTGCATGGATTGTAACCAAATTTGGCCACAAACATGCTTGGGGGAGAGGGAACAGAACTTGTATAAATTTTGGCTCTGTCCCCCCCTGGGGGCAGGAATGGCTGGGCGCAATAGGGGAAATAGAGGTAAATCCTATAAATCGCTACTTGTCCTAGAGTTCTGCATGGATTGTAACCAAATTTGACCACAAACATCCTTGGGGAAGGGGGAACAGAACTTGTATAAATTTTGGCTCTGGTCCCCCAGGGGCAGGAGGGGCGGGGCCCAATAGGGGTAATAGAGGTAAATCCTTTAAATCGATACTTGTCCTAGAGTTCTGCATGGATTGTAACCAAAATTAGCC
>SAYR01069020.1:23710-35603 GCA_004382745.1 Argopecten irradians irradians
GGAGGGGTGGGGCCCAATAGGGGATTTAGAGGTTAATATTAAAATTCCTTCAGAAAAGAAACAATGAACCTGTATTTAGAACATTACTTGGCATTACAAACCAGGTGAGCAATACAGGCCCTCTGGGCCTCTTGTTCTTTTTGAGTTAACCGTTCATAGGTATTTTTTTGTAAATAATTAAAAGTTGTCATTTTTTTAAAATAAAAAAAAAGTTTGAGAAATGATATAACATGAAAAAAATCATGTCATTGTAAAAGTCATATTTGAAATGAAATTAATTTCACATTTACCCCGGTATTCTATTCAGTATTTGCTTAGTTTGTTTCTTCTGAGTGTTAACTGTGGGTTTTTTGGCCATCTTTATAAGAATGATTTACTTTTAAAGATGCTCCATTGCCGACAAATTTTTTTCTCTATCAAAAACAGGAGCAGACGATTCAGTATTTTCCTTCAGTTACAAAAGTTACTTACTTTACACCATTACCACCATTGAAAAATTTGAGCTTCTAATTTTATTAGCTCACCTGGCCCGAAGGGCCGGTGAGCTTATGTCATGGCGCGGCGTCCGTCGTCCGTCGTCCGTCCGTCCGGCAACATTTCCTTTAAATCGCTACTTGTCCTAGAGTTCTGCATGGATTGTAACCAAATTTGGCCATAAACATCCTTGGGGAGAGGGGAACAGAACTTGTATAAATTTTGACTCTGACCCCCCGGGGGCAGGAGGGGCGGGGCCCAATAGGGAAAAAAAAGGTAAATCCTATCAAACGCTACTTGTCCTAGAGTTAAGCATGGATTGTAACCAAATTTGGCCACAAACATCCTTAGTGGAAGGGGAACAGAACTGTATAAATTTTGGCTCTGACCCCCTGGGGGCAGGAGGGGCAGGGCCCAATAAGGGAAATAGAGATAAATCCTATAAAACGCTACTTGTCCTAGAGTTCTGCATGGATTGTAACCAAATTTGGCCACAAACATCCTTGGGGGAAGGGGAACAGAACTTGTATAAATTTTGGCTCTGACCCCATCGGGGCAAGAGGGGCGGTGCCCAATAGGGGAAATAGAGGTTATCTTATAAATTGCTACCTGTCCTAGAGTTCTGCATGGATTGTAACCAAATTTGACCTGAAACATCCTTGGCGAAAGGGGAACAGAACTTGTATGAATTTTGGCTCTGATCTCCCGGGGGCAAGAGGGGTGGGGCCCAATAGGGGAAATAGAGGTAAATCCTTTAAATCGCTACTTGTCGTAGAGTTCTGCATGGATTGTAACCAAATTTGGCCACAAACATCCTTGGCAGAAGGGGAACAGAACTTGTATAAATTTATGCTCTGACCCCCCCACAGCATGAGGGGCGGGGCCCAATAGGGGAAATAGAGGTAATCTTATAAATTGCTACTTGTCCTAGAGTTCTGCATGGATTGTAACCAAATTTGACCAGAAACATCCTTGGGGGAAAGAGAACAGAAAATTGTATAAATTTTGGCTCTGACCCCCTTGGGGCAGGAGGGGCGGGGCCCAATAGGGGCAATAGAGGTAAATCCTGTAAATCGCTGATAGTCATATAGTTCTGCTTGGATTTTAACCAAATTTGGCCCATAAACATCCTTGGGGTTAACAGAATTTGTATAAATTTTGGCTCTGATCCTCTGGAGCAGAAAGATGGGGCCTAATAGGGGAATTCAGAAAAGAAACAATGAACTTGAATTCAGAACATTCCTAGGCATTACAAACCAGGTGAGCGATACAGGCCCTCTGGGCCTCTTGTTTAGATATCCATGTTTACCTGTGTTTTAGATATCCATGTTTACCTATGTTTGAGTTATCCTTGTTTACCTCTGTTTTAGATATCCCTGTTTACCTATGTTTTAGATATCTCTCTGTTTACATGTGTTTTAGATATCCCTATTTACCTGTGTTTTAGATATCCCTGTTTACCTATGTTTTAGATATCCCTGTTACCTATGTTTTAGATATCCCTGTTTACCTGTGTTTTAGATATCCCTGTTTACCTGTGTTTCAGATATCCCTGTTTACCTAGGTTTTAGATATCCCTGTTTACCTAGGTTTTTGATATCGCTGTTTACCTTGGTTTTAGATATCCCTGTTTACCTTGGTTTTAGATATCCCTGTTTACCTGTGTTTGAGATATCCCCGTTTACCTGCGTTTTAGATATCCCTGTTTACCTAGGTTTTATATATCCCTGTTTACCTATGTTTTAGATATCCCTGTTTACCTGTGTTTAAGATATCCCTGTTAACCTATGTTTTAGAGAACCCTGTTTACCTAGGTTTAGAGATCCCTGTTTACCTAGGTTTAGATATCCCTGTTTACCTGTGTTTAAGATATCCCTGTTTACCTGTGTTTTATATATCCCTGTTTACCTATGTTTTAGATATCCCTGTTTACCTGTGTTTAAGATATCCCTGTTTACCTATGTTTTAGAGAACCCTGTTTACCTAGGTTTAGAGATCCCTGTTTACCTAGGTTTAGATATCCCTGTTTACCTGTGTTTAAGATATCCCTGTTTACCTGTGTTTTATATATCCCTGTTTACCTATGTTTTAGATATCCCTGTTTACCTGTGTTTAAGATATCCCTGTTTACCTATGTTTTAGATATCCCTGTTTACCTGTGTTTTATATATCCCTGTTTACCTGTGTTTTAGATATCCATGTTTACCTGTGTTTTATATATCCCTGTTTACCTGTTTTTAGCTCACCTGGCCCGAAGGGCCGGTGAGCTTATGTCATGGCGCAGTGTCCGTCGTCCGTCCGTCCGTCAACATTTCCTTTAAATCGCTACTAGTCATAGAGTTCTGCATGGATTGCAACCAAATTTGGCCACAAACATCCTTGGGGGAAGGGGAACAGAACTTGTATAAATTTTGGCTCTGACCCTCTGGGGGCAGGAGGGGCGGGGCCCAATAGGGAAAATAAAGGTAAATCCTATAAAACGCTACTTGTCCTAGAGTTCTGTATGGATTGTAACCAAATTTGGCCACAAACATACTTGGGAGAAGGGGAACAGAACTTGTATAAATTTTGGCTCTGACCCCCCGGGGGCAGGAGGGACGGGGCCCAATAGGGAAAATAAAGGTAAATCCTATAAAACGCTACTTGTCCTAGAGTTCTGCATGGATTGTAAACCAAATTTGGCCACAAACATCCTTAGTGGAAGGGGAACAGAACTGTATAAATTTTAGCTCTGACCCCCTGGGGGCAGGAGGGGCGGGGCCCAATAAGGGAAATAGAGATAAATCCTATAAAAAGCTACTTGTCCTAGAGTTCTGCATAGATTGTAACCAAATTTGGCCACAAACATACTTGGGAGAAGGGGAACAGAACTTGTATAAATTTTGGCTCTGATCCCTGTTTACCTAGGTTTAGATATCCCTGTTTACCTGTGTTTAAGATATCCCTGTTTACCTATGTTTTAGATATCCCTGTTTACCTATGTTTTAGAGATCCCTGTTTACCTAGGTTTAGATATCCTTGTTTACCTGTGTTTTAGTTATCCCTGTTTACCTATGTTTTTGATATCCCTGTTTACCTGTGTTTTTGATATCCATGTTTACCTGTGTTTTAGATATCCCTGTTTACCTGTGTTTCAGATATCCCTGTTTACCTAGATATTTTAGATATCCCTGTTTACCTATGTTTTAGATATCCATGTTTACCTATGTTTTAGATCTCCATGTTTACCTGTGTTTTAGATATCCCTGTTTACCTAGATATTTTAGATCTCCATGTTTACCTGTGTTTAAGATATCCCTGTTTACCTATGTTTTAGATATCCCTGTTTACCTATGTTTTAGATATCCCTGTTTACCAATGTTTGAGTTATCCCTGTTTACCTATGTTATAGATATCCCTGTTTACCTGTGTTTGAGATATCCCTGTTTACCTGTGTTTTATCATATTTCTCACACAAACAAAAAGATAAAATATTATTAGTCATAGATCTGAAGAAGTATTTGGCAGTGATCAACAATGTACACGTGTACATTAATGGGTGTGCCACATGGTTCCACGACATCATTATGTAATTGCTTGAATCCATGATGTCATGCTATTTGTTTCCTCATACTTAGGATTCTTAAGATTAGTATGTACAATCTGTCATGACCTAGTAGCTATGATATCACAGAGAAATCTCTCACAACGAAAGCCGGTGACAAATCATTGAATGGTGGGAGTATGACAGACATAGTCCGACAATTAATCTTAGAACTGACAGAGTAATCAAGTTATTACAGATCTAGGAATAAAAACAGGGATATAAGGTCTTGCTCTGCTGATTAATTCAGTTGACTATATTTTGAGCATTTTCTTGATCTATAGTATTAAATTAAGATTTGTGTATCCTCTTTAGACTCTAAATCAGTAGAAAGGCAAGTAATGGTTGTGATATTTCTAATGCTTTTTGTGTTATCAGACTTAATGGGTATTTGCTTCCTGAACAAAATACTGAAATGTTGCTCTTAATTAACATAACATAGATTAGAGACAGCTTTTTATTTTAAACTCCCATAAAACATGTTTGTGGAGGATATTAAATTGTGCTCTGTTCTTCCGTCTGTCCAAGATCCTTTTCTAGGATATATCTCCAAAACGCTTCAACATAGTTCTATACATTAGTTAGTGCCCTAGGTGTGCCTTTCGCTCTTTTGGAACTTTTATTTTTGATATTTTCTGTTACTGTTTCCTTTTACTTCCGGGCTATAACTCCAAAACCATGAAACTTTCTGCATAGATCAAGCTGTTACCCTACATGTATTACTATTGGGGGGCCTCCTATTTAAAATTTTTTTGGGGGATATAGCCATCAAAACATAAACAACTGTGGGGCATTGGGGATATAGCCATCAAAACATATACAACTGTGATGCGCGGGGGATATAGCCATTAAAACATATACAACTGTGAGGCGCGGGGGATAGCCATCAAAACATATACAACTGTGAGGCGCAGGGCATATAGCCATCAAAACATATACAACTGTGGGGCGCGGGGGATATAGCCATCAAAACATATACAACTGTGGGGCGCAGGGGATATAGCCATTAAAACATATACAACTGTGAGGCGCGGGGGATAGCCATCAAAACATATACAACTGTGAGGCGCAGGGCATATAGCCATCAAAACATATACAACTGTGGGGCGCGGGGGATATAGCCATCAAAACATATACAACTGTGAGGCACGGGTGATATAGCCATCAAAACATGTACTACTGTGGGGCGCGGGGGATAAAGCCATCAAAACATATACACCTGTGAGTTGCGGGGGATATAGCCATCAAAACATATACTACTGTGGGGCGCGGGGGATATAGCCATCAAAACATATACTACTATGGGGCTCGGCGGATATAGACATCAGAACATATACGTCTGTGATGCGTTGGGGAAATAGCCATCAAAACATATACTACTGTGTGGTGCAGGGGATATAGCAATAAAAACATATACTACTTTGGGATGGGGGGGATATAGACATCAAAACATACATTACTTACGGGTGCGGGGGATATAGCCATGAAAACATATACTACTGGTGGGCACAGAGGATGAAGCCATCAAAACATATACTACTGTGGTGCATGGGGGAAATAGCCATCAAAACATATACAACTGTGAGGCCCGGGGGATATAGCCATCAAAACATATACTACTGAGGGGCGCGGGGGATAAAGCCATCAAACATATACACCTGTGAGGTGTAGGGAATATAGCCATAAACATATACAACTGTGGGGTGCAGGAGATATAGCAATAAAAACATAAACTACTGTCGGGGCCCGGGGGATATAGTCATCAAAACATATACTATTGTGGGATGGGGGGGGATATATAGACATTAAAACATACACTACTCTGGGGTGCAGGGGATATAGAAATAAAAACATATACTACTGTGGGGCGCGGGGGATATAGCCATCAAAATATATACTACTGTGGGGTGCAGGGGATATAGCCATCAAAACATATACTATTATGGGTTGCTGAGGATACAGCCATCAAAACATATACAACTGTGAGGCGCGGGGGATATAGACATCAAAACATATACAACTGTGAGGTGTGGGGGATATAGCCATTAAAACATATACTACAGTGGGGCGTGGGGGATATAGACATCAAAACATAAACAACTGTGGGGTGCAGGGGATATAGCCATTAAAACATATACTACAGTGGGGCGTGGGGGATATAGACATCAAAACATAAACAACTGTGGGGTGCAGGGGATATAGCAATACAAACATATACAACTGTGAGGCATGGGGGATATAGCCATCAAAACATATACTACTGTGGGGCGCGGGGGATATAGACATCAAAACATATACAACTGTGGTGCATGGGGGATATAGCCATTAAAACATATACAACTGTGGGGTGCAGGGGATATAGCCATCAAAACATATACTACTGGTGGGCACAGAGGATGAAGCCATCAAAACATATACTACTGTGGGGTGCAGGGGATATAGCCATCAAAACATATACTACTGTGGGGCCTGGGGGATATAGCCATCAAAACATACACTACTGTGGGGCCTGGGGGATATAGCCATCAAAACATATACTACTGTGGGTTGCAGGGGATATAGCCATCAAAACATATACTACTGTGGGGCGCGGGGGATATAGACATCAAAACATACACTACTGTGGGGCGCAGGGGATATAGACATCAAAACATGTACAACTGTGGGGTGTGGGGAAATAGCCATCAAAACATATACAACTATGGGGCGCGGGGGATATAGCCATCAAAACATATACAACTGTGAGGCGCGGGGGATATAGCCATCAAAACATATACAACTGTGAGGCGCGGGGAATATAGATATCAAAACATATACTACTGTGGTGCATGGGGAATATAGCCATCAAAACATATACAACTGTGAGGCGCAGGGGATATAGCAATCAAAACATATACTACTGTAGGCATGGGGGAAATAGCCAGCAAAAGGTATACAACTGTTAGGCGCGGGGGATATAGCCATCAAAACATATACAACTGTGAGGCGTGGGGGATATAGCCATCAAAACATATACAACTGTGTGGTGCAGGGGATATAGCAATACAAACATATACTACTGTGGGGCTCAGGGGATATAGCCATCAAAACATATACTATTGTTGGATGGGGGGATATATATAGACACTAAAACATACACTAATATGGGGTGCAGAAGATTTACGAATAAAAACATATACTACTGTGGGGCTCGGGGGATATAGACATCAGCACATAAATGTCTGTGAGGCGTGGGGGAAATAGTAATAAAAAAATATACTACTGTGGGGCACGGGGGATATAGCCATCAAAACATATACTACTGTGGGGCGCGGGGGATATAGACATCAGAACATATACAACTGTGGTGCATGGGGGAAATAGCCATCAAAACATATACTACTGTGGGGTGCAGGGGATATAGCAATAAAAACATATACTACTTTGGGATGGGGGGGGGGGATATAGACATCAAAACATACACTACTTACGGGTGCAGGGGATATAGCCATCAAAACATACACTACTTACGGGTGCAGGGGATATAGACATCAAAACATACACTACTTACGGGTGCAGGGGATATAGACATCAAAACATACACTACTGTGGAGCTTGGGGGATATAGCCATCAAAACTATACTGTGGGGCGCGGGGAATATAGCCATTAAAACATATACTACTGTGGGGCGCGGGGGATATAGCCATCAAAACATATACTACTGTATGGTGCAGGGGATATAGCCATCAAAACATCTACTACTGTGGGGCGTGGGGGATATAGCCATCAAAACATATACAACTGTGGGGCATGGGGGATATAGCTATCAAAACATATACAACTGTGAGGCGCGGGGGATATAGCCATCAAAACATATACTTCTGTAACGGTCGCGTGACCGACTATGCCTGTTGCTACTCTGTACTGCAACTACAACTGTAGTACGGTCCGTTACCAAGTTCTATGTTGGACCCAGGCACTGTTAAACACAACAAACTAAATACTGCCAACAATATGTACAAATAAATGGCTAGTCTACATGACTCATAATCACATGTGAACAACCATGATCCGATTCATTTACACCTGGTAAATACAACAACTGAATCACCTTGAGCACCCTGTATCTTCAATACCACAGGTCTAAGTCAAGAGGCTGCTTCACTATGACAGTCAGTTCCTCGTGTACAAAGTACACATTATCACGACACCAATACCGAGTCACCCTTTTACCGCGGCACCGAGTGCTTTGGCAAACCTTGTCTCATTGTTCGAGCAACACGCCGCCCTGTGTTACTGAACACCTGGTATCGAACTGACACCCCGTTACCCTGTACTCGTCAGTACGTCACCCTGTACTGCAGTACCCTGTAACGTATACCCCATAGTGGTAGCAACAGTGGAACCCCAACTTTCTCAGCTGGGCCCAAACTTATTCAGCTTGGTCACTGACAGAACCTTGCCGAAGCAGAGATTCGCCTCTTACATCGTGCTTCCCATTGACGATCATGCTGAACTACTTAACTTAGAATCAGTAAATTATTCCTGGTATACAGAATTTCAATAATTAAATACTTATTTATTTCAACAGTAATCAACTTTTATTTTGCTAATATATCTTTCCTACATGTAACTGTAAAATTAGAAACTATTTATAATATTTCAGACCTGCACATTGATTAGTCATTAAGTAATTAAAGAATCATTATAAACTTCCGGAAATCAAGGGGAATAACTCCAATCAAAATATCTTACATTACAATCATTCACTTCACTACTGTGAGGCACGGGGGATATAGCCATCAAAACATATACTACTGTAGGCACGGGGGAAATAGCCATCAAAACATATACAACTGTTGGGCGTGGGGGATATAGCCATCAAAACATATACAACTGTGAGGCGCGGGGGGTATAGCCATCAAAACATATACTTCTGTGGGGCGCGGGGGATATAGCCATTAAAACATATACAACTGTGAGGCGTGGGGGATATAGCCATCAAAACATATACAACTGTGAGGCGCGGAGAATAAAACCATCAAAACATATACTACTGTGAGGCGCAGGGGATATAGCCATCAAAACATATACAACTGTGGGGCGCGGGGGATATAGCCATCAAAACATATACAACTGTGAGGCGCGGGGGATATAGCCATCAAAACATATACAACTGTGAGGTGTGGGGGATATAGCCATCAAAACATATACTACTGTGGGGCGCGGGGGATAAAGCCATCAAAACATATACAACTGTGGGGTGCGGGGGATATAGCCATCAAAACATATACAACTGTGGGGCGCGGGGGATATAGCCATCAAAACATATACAACTGTGAGTTGCGGGGGATATAGACATCAAAACATATACAACTGTGGGATGAGGGGATATAGCCATCAAAACATATACTACTGTGGGGCGCGGGGGATACAGCCATCAAAACATATACTACTGTGGGGCTCGGGGGATATAGACATCAGAACATATACGTCTGAGAGGCGTTGGGGAAATAGCCATCAACATATATACTACTGTGGGGTGCAGGGGATATAGCAATAAAAACATATACTACTGTGGGGCGTGGGGGATATAGCAATCAAAATATATACTACTGTGGGATGGGGGGGGATATAGACATCAAAACATACACTACTTACGGGTGCAGGGGATATACCCATCAAAACATATACTACTGTTGGACACAGAGGATAAAGCCATCAAAACATACACTACTGTGGGGTGCAGGGGATATAGCCATCAAAACATATACTACTGTTGGGCGTGGGGGATATAGCCATCAAAACATGTACAACTGTGGGGTGTGGGGATATAGCCATCAAAACATATTCAACTATGGGGTGCGGGGGATATAGCCATCAAAACATATGCAACTGTGAGGCGCGGGGGATATAGCCATCAAAACATATACAACTGTGAGGCGCGGGGAATATAGATATCAAAACATATACTACTGTGGTGCATGGGGAATATAGCCATCAAAACATATACAACTGTGAGGCACGGGGAATATAGCAATCAAAACATATACTACTGTAGGCATGGGGGAAATAGCCAGCAAAACATATACAACTGTGAGGCGCGGGGCATATAGCCATCAAAACATATACAACTGTGAGGTGTGGGGGATATAGCCATCAAAACATATACAACTGTATGGTGCAGGGGATATAGCAATACAAACATATACTACTGTGGGGCCCGGGGGATATAGCCATCAAAACATATACTATTATGGGATGGGGGGATATATAGACATCAAAACATACACTACTATGGGGTGCAGAAGATTT
The DNA here is from genome assembly GCA_004382745.1 of Argopecten irradians irradians. Classification (NCBI taxonomy): domain Eukaryota; kingdom Metazoa; phylum Mollusca; class Bivalvia; order Pectinida; family Pectinidae; genus Argopecten; species Argopecten irradians. Next base: position 34,063 of record SAYR01069020.1, read on the forward strand.
ACGAATAAAAACATATACTACTGTGGGGCGCGGGGGATATAGCCATCAAAACATATACTACTGTGGGGCGCAGGGGATAGAGCCATCAAAACATATATTACTGTGGGGCTCGGGGGATATAGACATCAGAACATATACGTCTGTGAGGCATTGGGGAAATAGCCATCAAAACATATACTACTGTGGGGTGCAGGGGATATAGCAATAAAAACATATACTACTTTGGGATGGGGGGGATATAGACATCAAAACATACACTACTTACGGGTGCAGGGGATATAGCCATCAAAACATATACTACTGGTGGGCACAGAGGATGAAGCCATCAAAACATATACTACTGTGGGGTGCAGGGGATATAGACATCAAAACATATACTACTGTGGAGCTTGGGGGATATAGCCATCAAAACTATACTGTGGGGCGCGGGGAATATAGCCATCAAAACATATACTACTGTGGGGCGTGGGGGATATAGCCATCAAAACATATACAACTGTGAGGCATTGGGGATATAGCCATCAAAACATATACAGTGGTGGGGCACGGGGGATATAGCCATCAAAACATATACAACTGTGAGGCGCGGGGGATAGCCATCAAAACATATACAACTGTGAGGCGTGGGGGATATAGCCATCAAAACATATACTTCTGTAACGGTCGCGTGACCGACTATGCCTGTTGCTACTCTGTACTGCAACTACAACTGTAGTACGGTCCGTTACCAAGTTCTATGTTGGACCCAGGCACTGTTAAACACAACAAACTAAATACTGCCAACAATATGTACAAATAAATGGCTAGTCTACATGACTCATAATCACATGTGAACAACCATGATCCGATTCATTTACACCTGGTAAATACAACAACTGAATCACCTTGAGCACCCTGTATCTTCAATACCACAGGTCTAAGTCAAGAGGCTGCTTCACTATGACAGTCAGTTCCTCGTGTACAAAGTACACATTATCACGACACCAATACCGAGTCACCCTTTTACCGCGGCACCGAGTGCTTTGGCAAACCTTGTCTCATTGTTCGAGCAACACGCCGCCCTGTGTTACTGAACACCTGGTATCGAACTGACACCCCGTTACCCTGTACTCGTCAGTACGTCACCCTGTACTGCAGTACCCTGTAACGTATACCCCATAGTGGTAGCAACAGTGGAACCCCAACTTTCTCAGCTGGGCCCAAACTTATTCAGCTTGGTCACTGACAGAACCTTGCCGAAGCAGAGATTCGCCTCTTACATCGTGCTTCCCATTGACGATCATGCTGAACTACTTAACTTAGAATCAGTAAATTATTCCTGGTATACAGAATTTCAATAATTAAATACTTATTTATTTCAACAGTAATCAACTTTTATTTTGCTAATATATCTTTCCTACATGTAACTGTAAAATTAGAAACTATTTATAATATTTCAGACCTGCACATTGATTAGTCATTAAGTAATTAAAGAATCATTATAAACTTCCGGAAATCAAGGGGAATAACTCCAATCAAAATATCTTACATTACAATCATTC
>SAYR01069020.1:36630-64449 GCA_004382745.1 Argopecten irradians irradians
ACTGTGAGGCGCGGGGGATATAGCAATAAAAACATATACAACTGTGAGGCGCAGGGGATATAGCCATCAAAACATATACTATTGTGGGATGGGGGGGATATATAGACATCAAAACATACATTACTGTGGGGTGCAGGGGATATAGAAATAAAAACATATACTTCTGTGGGGCGCGGGGGATATAGCCATCAAAATATATACTACTGTGGGGCGCGGGGGATACAGCCATCAAAACATATACTACTGTGGGGCACGGGGGATATAGACATCAGCACATATACGTCTGTGAGGCGTGGGGGAAATAGCAATAAAGACATATACTACTGTGGGGCGCGGGAGATATAGCCATCAAAACATATACAACTGTGGGGTGCGGGTAATATAGAAATAAAAACATATACTACTGTAGGCATGGGGGAAAAAGCCATCAAAACATATACAACTCTGAGGCGTGGGGGATATAGCCATCAAAACATATAAAACTGTGGGGTGCAGGGGATATAGCAATAAAAACATATACAACTGTGAGGCGCGGGGGATATAGCCATCAAAACATATACTATTGTGGGATGGGGTGATATATAGACATCAAAACATACACTACTGTGGGGTGCAGGGGATATAGAAATAAAAAAATATACTACTGTGGGGCACGGGGGATACAGCCATCAAAACATATACTACTGTGGGGCGCGGGGGATATAGCCATCAAAACATATACTACTGTATGGTGAAGGGGATATAGCCATTAAAACATATACTACTGTGGGGCGCAGGGGATATAGATATCAAAACATATACAACTGTGAGGCGCGGGGGATATAGCAATAAAAACATATACAACTGTGAGGCGCGGGGGATATAGCCATCAAAACATGTACAACTGTGGTGCATGGGGGATATAGCCATCAAAACATGTACAACTGTGGTGCATGGGGGATATAGCCATCAAAACATATACAACTGTGAGGCGCGGGGGATAGCCATCAAAACATATACAACTGTAGGGCGTGGGGGATATAGCCATCAAAACATATACAGTAAAACCCCTATAACTCGAACAGCAGGGGACCAGGTCAATAGTTCGAGGAATACGGGGTATTCAACTCATCCGAGGTTGGTCACGATCGACAATCCAAATGTCCGGTCTTAAACTATGTCAAACAATGCACGGCAATGACATTTTGATTAACGTATCCTTCTCTTTACTCAAGTGTTTAATTGATAGTAATATCAAGTTGAAAAAATATGTATAACATAAATTGAGCGTTTGAAAATGCTTACGAGAAAGCCCTAAATCAAATGCCATTCACAGCAGAGTAAGCGATCGTCATCTAGGTCAATGCACAATCCATATTGGTCAACAAGGGGTACATTTTCTATTATTTAATTATCACAAATCATTTAGCACATTTACAAAATACATACTCACAATAATGTTAATAACCAGCATATTTACAGACATAAGAAATGATATCTATAGATGTCTATTTAGTAATATAAAAGCGTAACGTTAGGCCCTATGTTACATGTGTTTACGAGTAAATTTACAAAATACAATTTACGGGAAAAGATACGGAACGCACTGATAAAATATACTCTACATGTATCTTTTGATATCGTTTACATCTTTCGAATAATAATATTGTGCTAGCCTTTCGAATGAAACCAACAAAGAAATTTAAAAAAATAAACTTTTATAATTAGGCGGACGTCAGCAATATCTTCCGCCTCTTTTGGCATTTACAACGCGTACTTTCTATTAACACGGATCAACAACTTCCGTATTTTCGTATTTGAAATAATCAAATAAAGTTAGCATCAAACAACAACTTGCGATCGTGTAGGTAGGTAATAATGACACCGTTAATCCCTTGATGTAAATGACCTAAAGGCTTGACAGGCCAACTGTATAAACACAAGATTGTGAGTAGTTATCCATGTCGGTCGGTGCAGTCAGGTGTGACATAGGTAAAAAATCTCAAGGGCCGAACACCTGTTCGACGAATACATGGGTAAATACTATGTATTTGATGAAACGGGGACATATTTCTGTTCGAGGAATAAGGGGTATTCGACGAATAGCTGTTCAAGCTATTCCAGGTTTTGTTACATAGATTATATAGGGAGATGGTCGGGACCGTACGACCAGTTCGACGAATAGGGGGTATTCGAGGAATCCGGGTTCGAGTTAGAGGGGTTTTACTGTACTACTTTGGGGTGCGGGGGATATAGACATCAGCACATATACGTCTGTGAGGCGTGGGGGAAATAGCAATAAAAACATATAAAACTGTGGGGTGCAGGGGATATAACCATCAAAACATATACTACTGTGAGTTGCAGGGGATATAGCCATCAAAACATATACTACTGTTGGGCGTGGGGGATATAGCCATCAAAATATATACTACTGTGGGTTGCTGAGGAAATAGCAATAAAAACATATACAACTGTGAGGCGCGGGTGATATAGATATCAAAACATATACAACTGTGGGGTGCAGGGGATATAGCCATCAAAACATATACAACTGTGGGGCGCGGGGGATATAGCCATCAAAACATATACAACTGTGGGGCGCGGGGGATATAGCCATTAAAACATATCTGTGAGGCGGGGAGGATATAGACACCAAACATATACAACTGTGGGGCGCGGGGGATATAGCCATCAAAACATATACTACTGTGGGGTGCAGGGGATATAGCCATTAAAACATATACTACTGTGGGGCGTGGGGGATATAGACATCAAAACATACACTACAGACTGCCATCAATACATATACTACTGTGGGGAGTGAGAGATACTGCCATCAATACATATATTACTGTGGGGAGTGAGAGATACTGTCATCAATACATATATTACTGTTGGGAGTGAGAGATACTGCCATGTCTGCCCCATCCTTCTGTGATGTAAATGGCTAGTTTTATCTCGAGACGCAAGCAGAACTAGTTTTACCTTGAGTCGTTAGCAGAACTAGTTTTATCTTGAGTTGAAAGCAGAACTAGTTTTACCTTGAGTCGTTAGCAGAACTAGTTTTACCTTAAGTCAGTAGCAGAACTAGTTTCACCTTGAGTCGTTGGCAGAAATAGTTTTACCTTGAGTCGTAAGCAGAACAAGTTTTACCTTGAGTCGCAAGCAGAACTAGTTTCACCTTGAGTCGTTGGCAGAACTAGTTTGACCTTGAGTCGTTAACAGAACCAGTTTTACCTTGAGTCGTTGGCAGAACTAGTTTTACCTTGAGTCGTTAGCAGAACTAGTTTTACCTCGAGTAGTTGGCAGAACTAGTTTTACCGACCCCTAGGGGCTAAGGGATGGGGCCCCAAAAGGGCAAATTTTCTCAATTTAAGCTTTAAAATCCTACTCCTCCTTCATCCTTGGATGGATTTCATCCATATTTAGTGTGAAACATTATTGGGGAAGGGCAATCATATTTTATATAAATGAGCCTGGTCCAAGCCGTAGGGGTTGAGAGGTGGGCCCCAAAAGGGCAAATTTTCTTATTTTAGCTTTAAAATCCTACTCCTCCTTCATCCTTTGATGGATTTCATCCATATTTTGTATGAAACATCATTTGGGAAAGACAATCATATTTTATATAAATGAGCCTGGTCCAACCCCAAGGGGCTGAGGGGTGGGGTCCCAAAATAGCAAATTTTCTTACTTTTAGCTTTAAAATCCTACTCCTCCTTCATCCTTCGATGAATTTCATCCATATTTGGTGTGAAACATCATTGGGGAAGGATAATAATTTTTTATATAAATGAGCCTGGTCTGATCCCTAGGGGATGAGGGGTGGGGCCCCAAAAGGGCAAATTTTCTTAATTTTAGCTTTAAAATCCTACTCCTCCTTCATCCATGGATTGATTTCATCCATATTTGGTGTGAAACATCATTGGGGAAGGACAATCATATTTTATATAAATGAGTATGGTCCGACCCCAAGGGGCTGAGGGGTGGGGCCCCAAAAGGGCTAATTTTCTTAATTTTAGCTGGCCCACATCCTGTTTTCAGGTTTTGGTCTCCAATCTCAATGAAAATTGGTCTATAGGGGGTTTTAATTGATGCCGAACAACATGCAAACATTTTCGTAAAGATTTTGGCATTCCAAGATGGCCGCTGGCCCACTTCCTGTTTTCGGGTTCAGTCTCCGATCTCAATGAATATCGGTCAATAGGGGTTTTAATTTATTCAGAAGGGGGAACTTTAAGGTGAGGACAATCATATCTTATAAAGGACCGAATTAAGACCCATGGGGATAGTAATGTGGTGGTCTAAATGGGAGCTTTACTTGCTTTAAAATCTGACTCCTGATATTAATTCTTGAATGGGTTACAACCATATATGGATGAAGGGCTACCAAGTTTGTTCAACAAATGACATTTACCTATTTCAGAAACTTACATATTCAACTAAGGAGTTCCTTGTATTGTTTATATTAATCGTTAACCAATACTTTGTTATTTTGTGCCATGAGTCAGATGACCGTTAAGGCCCATGGGCCTCTTGTTAGATAATTTCTTTGTCAGCACTCCGTCGTACGTTAACTTTTTGTTGTGAACACGATAACTTGAGTAAATGTGAACCGAGATTGATGAAACTTTGTGTGTAGCTTAATATTAACAAGATCTCAGAGGAGTTCGAGTTTCAGGGTTGCTGAGTCAAGTTCAAGGTCACTGCTACTATTTTTAGCTCACCTGGCCCGAAGGGCTGGTGAGCTTATGTCATGGCGCGGCGTCCGTTATCTGTCCGTCCGTCGTCCGTCCGGCTGTCTGTCAACATTTCCTTTAAATCGCTACTTGTCATAGAGTTCTGCATGGATTGTAACCAAATTTGGCCACAAACATCCTTGGGGGAGGGGGAACAGAACTTATATAAATTTTGGCTCTGATCCCCCAGGGGCAGGAGGGGCGGGGCCCAATAGGGGAAATTGAGGTAAATCCTTTAAATCGCTACTAGTCATAGAGTTCTGCATGGAATGTAACCAAATTTGGCCAGAAATATTCTTGGGAAAATGTAACAGGGTCTACTTGGTGGTTTTAAAGAAATGAAGCACTCCACACAGAAAGTAATCCATTGATGAAGTTTATTACTCCATAAAAACACCCTAAAATAACAAATCACAACAATTTAGTGTACAATATAGATGGCGTAGCTTACATGTAAAAACACTATAATGGAACAATCCATTTACAATAACGTGACGGATGTACGCACCCAGCACAAGCTACTAGCTCACACTAAACCAATACGATTGCTATAACGCAGCTCTTACTGAGTAACTCAGTCGCTATTAATAGTACAATAGTACGCTTAACGCTTACAGCAATAAGTTACATTGATAAATTAACTTAAAATAATTTAATGCTACCACAACAGTTACAACATAGGAGAATTCACAAAACCTAGGAGAATTCACAAAACCTACCTCTTCATGAATGAAGAGGGCCCGACTCCCGGGAACACCCGTACGTCGTATGGAACGTGCGCACAAAACGCTACAATTTAACAAATGACAAAATAGTAAAAAACACATAAACGTACTGGCGTCGGACGTCTAGCAGATTGTATAAACCACAGACTATGAAATGCACAAAGCTTACAATTACCAGAATAATCAAAACACAAATATTACAATCGATACAATTTGGCGGGAAATACAAATACTAATCAATTAGCGAATTTACTCTCCAAATACTTCTGATTTACAGATGAATCAAAAGATATAAATAATACAATTAAACATAATCTTTATAATGAATAAGAACATAGATAATTCATAAATAAAGTACTTACATAGTAATGGAGCTGATCTATCTAAAATACGCTCTAGATCAATATAGTCATATATACATGTACGTCCTTCCTCTACAACGGCCAGTATGGGAGTGACGCTACCCTAAAAAACGCGGGTGCGCAATGACCCATGTTCACTCTCAATATAACCTCTGAACCCTGGCAGACAGGTTTGCACAGGTGTTACGTAACAGTGTAGTATATACACTCACGTACTACACACAGGTAAACATATACGGTAACCTGATGTACATATTTGTTAATACAAATGTTAATACAAATACCAAATAAATTAATGCTAATTTATACAAATGCAAATGTCAAATAATTGACACTGTTACAAAAATAAGAATTGAGTTTGTATAAATTTTGGCTCTGGTCCCGGGGACTGGAGGGGCGGGGCCCAATAGGGAAAATAGAGGTAAATCCTTTAAATCGCTACTATTCATAGAGTTCTGAATGGAATGTAACCAAATTTGGCCACAAACATCCTTGGGGGAAGGGGAACAGAACTTGTATAAATTTTGGCTCTGAGCCCCCTGGGGCAGGTGGGGCGGGGCCCAATAGGGGAAATAGAGGTAAATCATTTAAATCGCTACTAGTCATAGAGTTCTGAATGGAATGTATCCAAATTTGGCCACAAACATCCTTTGGGGAAGGGGAACAGAACTTGTATAAATTTTGGCTCTGGTCCCCCGGGGGCAGGAGGGGCGGGGCCCAATAGGGGAAATAGAGGTAAATCCTTTAAATCACTACTACCGTAAAAACTTGTATAATTTGCGCACCAGTGTAATTTGCGCAGGTACTTTTTAGGGCTGAAAATGCTGAAAAAAATCTACTATCAGTATATTTTGCGCATCAAAAATTTTGGAAATAAACGATGTCCAGGGAGTCCCAAAATCGATGTATGAAGGTGACAATTTCATTGCAAAATATTCCCCTAAAATGCTTGACAACTTGCACAAAGAAGTGTTGTATTAAGAAAAAATAACATATTAAAACCGCATCGTGTTTGTTTTCTTTTATTGGCCACCTTAACCTGAAACTAAAATATCTTGCAGATGTCTAAAACATCGGCGATGCGGTCCGCCGTACTCTGTGCACATGTCAATCTAATCAGGAACATTTAAAAAGATTTGAATCTATTTGTTTAAAATTGTCACAATAAGTAATTAGTGTGTTTGAGATCATTAACAATCAACAACAATCGGCTAGCGGATACGTATGTTAGCTTGCAACAATCACATTGCGAGTAAACTCACTACCTGTACGGTACCAGATCCAAGCTGATGGCTAATAATATTTATCAATACGGTTGAATATGTCACTAACCTTGTAGCTTGTTAATTCTGCAGTAATAAAATTGCAAACCACTTATTGAAAGTCCTAATTATAGGTCAGTTTAGGCATCTTATAAATCCCACATGTGTTTTGACTTTTTTCACACGGCCTACAGCTGGGCCCTACGTAAGGTTTCATGTGCAAAGCTGATGGCTAATTATATTTATCAATACGGTTGAATATGTCACTAACCTTGTAGCTTGTTAATTCTGCAGTAATAAAATTGCAAACCACTTATTGAAAGTCCTAATTATAGGTCAGTTTAGGCATCTTATAAATCCCACGTGTGTTTTGACTTTTTGCACACGGCCTGCAGCTGGGGTATACGCATGTTTGTGTATACACACACACACTCTCTACAAACTTTCTCTACAGCCTCTCTCCCCTAAAAAAATACAGGTAAACTAGATTGACCCTGCCAAAGCCACTGATTAAGGCTGTCCCATTATACTACGAGGTGCACAGGGTATACATTTCTTGCTGTCAGTAGAAGCCATGCTCTCAGTCAGTCGCCATTGAATTCTCAGGGCAAATGGAAACAAGACAATGTGATCATAACTTAACACTTTAATTAGCCTTAGATAATCCACTTTAATAGGTGAGGCATTGTTTTTACAATCTTTAATACCTTGTATCATATAAAATGGCTACCATACACAGAGCGGTACCTCAACATTCATAGATCGTCAGCCCCTCAGAATGGACAGATTTTTCCCCCGTAAAATTTTTAAATCTCCTCTATCAATATAATTTGCGCACCCCCAACTTCAAATTTTGTTTTTGCACAGAAAAAGTGCGCAAATTACACAAGTTTTTACGGTAGTCATAGAGTTCTGAATGGAATGTATCCAAATTTGGCCACAAACATTCTTGGGGGAAGGGGAACAGTACTTGTATAAAGTTTGGCTCTGACCCCCCGGGGGCAGGAGGGGCGGGGCCCAATAGGGGAAATAGAGGTAAATCTTTTAAATCGCTACTAGTCATAGAGTTCTGAATGGAATGTAACCAAATTTGGCCACAAACATCCTTAGGGGAAGAGGAACAGAATTTGTATAAATTTTGGCTCTGACCCCCCGGGGGCAGGAGGGGCGGGGCCCTATAGGGGAAATAGAGGTTAATCCTTTAAATCGCTACTAGTCATAGAGTTCTGAACGGAATGTATCCAAATTTGGCCACAAACATCCTTGGGGGAAGAGGAACAGAACTTGTATAAATTTTGGTTCTGACCCCCGGGGGCAGGAGGGGCGGGGCCCACTAGGGGAAATAGAGGTAATTCCTTTAAATCACTACTAGTCATAGAGTTCTCTATGGAATGTAACCAAATTTGGCCACAGACATCCTTGGGGGAAGGGGAACAGAACTTGTATAAATTTTGGCTCTGGCCCCCCCGGGGCAGGACGGATGGGGCCCAATAGGGGATTTAGAGGTTAATATTAAAATTCCTTCAGAAAAGAAACAATGAACCTGTATTCAGAACATTACTTGGCATTACAAACCAGGTGAGCAATACAGGCCCTCTGGGCCTCTTGTTAGAAAATTCCTATCAGCACTCTAGTGGCTTCATTCCTTGAGTGATTTTGATCACACTTTACAAATAGACAAAGGATCATAATATCTCGGACAAGTTTAAGTGTGAAGATTGCCAGACTAAGGTCAAGGTCACTGTTACTATTTTAAGATAATTTCTTTGTCAGCACTCTAGTGGCTTCATTCCTTGAGTGATTTTGATCAAACTGCACACAAATACAAAGGACTGAAAAAGTTTGAGTTTCAAGGTTGCAGGGTCAAGGTCAAGGTCACGGTTACAATTTTTAGAAAATCCTTTTCAGTGCTCTAGTGGCTTCATTCCTTGAGTGATTTTGATCAAACTTCACACAAATTTAAAGGACCATAATATTTTCGACAAGATACAGTTTCAGGATTGCCAGGTCAAGGTCAAGGTCACTGTTACTATTTTTAGCTAACCTGCCCGAAGGGCAAGTGAGCTTATGCTATGGTGCAGTGTTCGTCGTCCGGCCGTCGTCCGGCCGTCCGGCTGTCCGGCTGTCCGGCGTCAACTTTTCCATTTAAACAACATCTTCTCCAAAACTTGGAGACCTAGAGTCCCGAAATTTGACTTATAGCATGCTGGGATGAAGAGCTACCAAGTTTGTTCAAATGAATGACCTTGACCTTCATTCAAGGTCACAGGGGTCAAATAGGTGAAAATCTTTAACAAGCTTCTTCTAAATAACCAAGAGGCCTAGAGACCTGAAATTAGACCTGTGACATGCTGGGATGAAGGGCTATCAAGTTTGTTCAAATGAATGACCTTGACCTTCATTCAAGGTCATAGGGGTCAAAAAGGCTAAAATCTTTAAACGTCTTCTTCTTAATAACCAAAAAGCCTAGGGACCTGATATTGGGCCTATGGCACACTGGGATCAAGGGCTACCAAGTTTGTTCAAAATGACCTTGACCTTCATTTAAGGTCACAGGGGTTAAAAAGGCTAAAACTTTTAAATGACTTCTTCTTGAAAACCAAACAGCCTAGGGACCTGATATTAGGCCTGTGGCATGCTTGGATTAAGGGCTACCAAGTTTGTTCAAATGAATGACCTTGACCTTCATTCAAGGTCACAAGGGTCAAAAAGGCTAAAATCTTTAAACGTCTTCTTCTTAATAACCAAAAAGCCTAGGGACCTGATATTTGGCCTGTGGCATGTTGGGATGAAACGCTACAAAGTTTGTTCAAATGAATGACCTTGACTTTCATTCAAGTTCACAGGGGTCAAATAGGCTAAAATCTTTGAAAGACTTCTTCTTGATACCCAAACAGTCTAGGGACCTGATATTGGGCCTATGGCACGCTGGGATCAAGGGCTACCAAGTTTGTTCGAATGAATGACCTTGACATCATTCAAGGTCAAAGGGGTCAGAAAGGCTAAAATCTTTAAACAACTTCTTAATAACCAACAGGGCTAGAGACCTGATATTGGGCATGTGACATGTTGGGATGAAGCGCTACAAAGTTTGTTCAAATGAATGACCTTGACTTTCATTCAAGGTCACAGGGGTCAAATAGACTAAAAACTTTAAAAGACTTCTTCTTAAAAACCAAAAGGCATAGGGACCTGATATGGGGCCGGTGGCATGCTGGGATCAAGGGCTACCAAGTTTGTTAAAAAAAAATGACCTTGACCTTCATTCAAGGTCACAGGGGTCAAATAGGCTAAATTCTTTTAACGACTTCTTTTTAATAACCAAGAGGCAAAGAGACCTCTAATGTGCTTAGGGATGATATAAATTCTTATTTACTCTTTTTGTTAAGTATGACCAGGTTGCAGGTGAGCGATTCGGGCCAATTGGGCCCTTGTTAGGTCATCTGACCATACATCATAGTGACCTACTGCAATAGCCTATTGTCCATCGTGCATCAACTTTACTTGATGAACATGATGACTTGAGTAAATGTTAACTGGGGTTAATGAAACTTTGTATGTAGCCTTATATCAACAAGATTTCGTACGAGTTCAAAAATGGGAATTATTCGACAGTAACGTACAAGTTATTGCCCTTTATTCTAATTTTATCATTGTGCTTGTGAACAAGATAACTTTGGTAAATGTGAACTGATTGTGATGAAACTCTGTATGTAGCCTTATATCAACAAGATCTAGGATGAGTTTGAAAAAGGGAATTTTTCGACCGTAACTATATTATAGAGTTCATGTCCTTTGTAATAATGCTATTATTGGACCTTGTGTTCTAAAGATATTGTGGTGCTTTATCAGAATTGTGAATTTTATAACCCTTGGCCTCTTTGTTTGCCACTGGGGAGGAGGCTAAGTTTGCTATAGTTTATATTGAATACTTCTTGGGTATATTTTGTTTATTTTCTACTGGAAATTGTTCAAACTTTTGATTCACATTATAACCACTAGATGACATTTTGCTATTATGTCATTTTGACCCTGTCTCATCCCCAAAGGCTGAGGGGTGGAGCCCAGTGGGGTCCAAATGGCTTAAATTTTCAGGTGACCGTTAAGGCCCATGGGCCTCTTGTTATAAAAGTGCAGCACTGGAAGTATTTTTGATTATAAAAGTAAAAAATCTTTTTAACGTGTACACATAAAAAATAGGCTCGAAAGATGCTGAATCATTCTGAACTCTTCCGAACATCGTTGCAACATTAAACTCGAAGTAACATGAGATTTGTGAAACCAAGAGAAAATGTCAACAATTTTCCGTAAACAAAACATGTGGTCAACCTCAGCAGACTGGATACAGTGGACCCTCGATAATCCGGACACCTTGGTTCCCAGCCTAAACCGTCCGGATTACGAGTTTTCCGGACTGACGAATTTTGTGTTCTTAGTCAATTAAATTGTCACGTACGAGTTACTCCCCTTGACCTTGTAATCGATGATAGGCTTTTATGTAACATACGTGTATTATAATTAATACTTTGTTTGTTATGTTTTATAGGTATTCTTATATCATTACGTTAAGAATATTAAATAAACGTATTTCTTTTTCAAAATATGAAACATAAGGCCGTGATGTCGTTAATTGTGCACTATGTATGCATATAACTACCTATCCCACTCTTGATCTGTCATATGGCAAATTGCCTAACCAAGGATCAATATTATCTATGTTCTTGGCATAAAAAACTATGATAACAAATAGTTGTGAACATTTTATGAACTTATATAATTGTTATTTTGTATAATGTGTGTTTTTAATCACCATTTCCACAAGTCTTTGCTTTCTGACTTACAGACGTGTGTAACAACCACGCGCCCATTCACATCTAACTTCGTGCACAATATCACACACGTGTAAATGGCATATGCCGTAGCCTTTATATCTCATAACACAGACGATGAATTCGAATAGATTCACATACATTTAAAATTATTATTAATTTTGTGAGTATTATCTCACTTTATTGTATTCGATACTCATAGCGATATATTCTGCATGCAAAACAAGTAAGGTATCTACAACATACGTACCCGTACCCAAACTCAAACTGCATGTTTAAAAGCGTGTTGCTAAAAATATATTGCGTATCTCAATTACAACACTGAAGTTTGATCTCCTATAGAAAACAAATGAACCGTTACATGACTGCATGTACCCGTGTGGGAAAGGTGTTCAGGTAAACGCCCGTGGCTATGACCTGGCAGCCGTCGTTATGACAACACAGTCAGTGACAAGTGATAGTGTGTATTGTACACATGATTGTAGCTGGCCTTGGATTTTCTCGGCACGTCGCGACAACAAATTGTCCGGATTATTGCGGGAATTTATTAACGAAAATTACATTCCGTTCCCAAAATGGAGTTCCGGATTCGGAATACGAATTTCCGGACTAGTGTGTATAAATACCGTTACGGAAATCTGTTCCCTGACATTTCCGTCCGGATTGTGAGTTTTCCGGACTATCGGTGTCCGGATTATCGCGGGTCCACTGTATACAAAAAATATAATGCTCGCACGCACGTTACAATATTTGATACACACAATATTGAATTACGGCTATGTGTGAATTAGATATTGTAAATACTCCTTCTGTGGACATATACCAGCACGATTTGCTCATATTAGCCAGAAGGAAAATGTAAACAAACACAAGTGCGCTTATGCTAGTTACCTGGATCACCACGTGCAGGTTGTGTAGACGTCAGTCACGTGAGAAATTCAGAATTCCGACAAAACCTGAAGGTACTGAACATGGTGGTGATTGAAGGCGCTTTATTCAAAACCAGGAATTATGATCTCTAGATTTCGGCTCTCTTATAGGCAGACATATGCTTTTTGGGGAGCTAAATCATCAAGTTACCGTATTTTCCCTTATGAGGGTGCCGGTAAATGGCCAAGGGGGGCGCCGTTATTGAGACCATTTTAAGATGGGGTTTTTCTGAAACAGACTATAGCCATCTTGCTTTTAGTTTCGTATTTTTCTGAAAGTTACTATAACCAACTTACGTTTTGAAGTCAAGTAAGTATTGAAATCACATAATTATAAAGAAATGTATGCACCAGAAGTATTAAACATTGGTTAAATATGTCTGTTTCACAGAATTTGGCATTTCATGCTAGCCTGTTTGTTTATGATGCGTACACTAAATGGTGGACGGTGCTTTCGATCGCTACTTTCACAATGAAATGCTTAGAAATGATAACGTTCCTGTTATTTAGAAACCTTTATCATAGATATACAGTAAGTATTCATAAAACCTGTATAGACATCGCTGAAATGTTGTTGCCAGTTAGTCTTCATCCATGCACGTGTGTGGGGCATTCAAGTGACACTTTTTATTTTGAACATGGCGTTCTCGCTGTTTCTATGTGTAAACACTTGGCAAAGATGACCTAAGATGTCCAATGCAATAAATTTAATGCTTATACAAGCTGATCGGTTATCTGTTTTGTAGTGTAGTGACATTAATTGTTCAAGGTGTGTTGTCGCTACATCATGTGTAAACTTGTTGTCCGCTTTAAGGATGACGTCCGGAACTCTGTATCCGGTTTCCGGGTTTTACTGTTAGAATAAATTAGTAGTAAGATCACTGCCATTTGCACGAGTTGTGTTTTGAATATCGACGGAACCCAAGATATTACAACTGGCGACGAGGCTGATTTTGTCGAATAACCAACTCAGTGTTTATGTAGATAAGCACTATGGCGAAAGTAGGACGGATAGGCGAGTTCGTGGAGGGGAAAGAAGATTTCAATTGTTACATCGAACGGCTCGAGCAATTTTTTGCAGCCAATGACATTGCCGATGATAAACGTGTTGCTGTGTTTCTAGCCGTGGTAGGGGCTGACACATACGTGTTATTGAGAAACATTCTGACCCCAGACCTCCCAAGTACAAAGTCCTATGATGAAATAAAGACGGCATTGTCAGGACATTTCGCCCCAAAACCCCTCGTAATAGCTGAACTGTTTAAGTTTCACAGTAGGAAACAGCAAGTGGGGGAATCCGTGTCTGATTATGTTGTGAGTCTTAAGAAATTAGCCAAAGACTGTGACTTTCAAGATTTTCTGATTCAAGCCCTACGTGATAGACTGGTTTGTGGGTTTATGAGTGAGGTAATCCAAAAGAAACTGTTGGCCGAAAAAGATTTGGATCTTGCCAAGGCAACCGAGATAGTGTTAGCTGTAGAGATGGCGACCAAAAACGCAGAGGAGATGGGACAGCCTGTATCAGTAACTCAGTCGGTCAATTATGTAAACCGTAAGTCTAATCGGAGTCGTATGGGAAAATCTTTGAAACTAGGTCAAAGTGAGAAGTCTAAAAAGCCGGACAATCTGAAGTCGTGTTTTCGGTGTGGAGGAAAGCATGCACAGTCGGACTGTAAAATTATCAAAGAGAAGTGCTACTCTTGTCAGCAGATTGGACATATCGGGAAAAAATGTCCAAACAAAAGGTCCAAAGGTCATGTAGGTGCTCAGAATAAGTATGTCGAAGTAGAGGAATGTGACAGGGACAATGACGATGAAGATGGATTCTTATTTGGACTATATTCAGTGAATGATTCAGAAAATTCAGGATACAAGGTCAATCTAAAGCTGGACGGTAATCCGGTCAAGTTCGAGATCGATACGGGTGCGGCAGTAACCGTGTGCGCGGAGAATGTGTACGACCGGTACTTTTCTCATCTGCCCTTGCAAAAACCGACCGTAAGGCTTAGAGACTATGGTGAAGGACGCGTACCATTACTTGGTGAGATATCAGTTCCAGTGAACTATGGTAGTCAGAATTATGTGTTACCATTACGTGTTGTTTGTGGCGATCGACCGTCATTGCAAGGTAGAAACTGGCTTAAACACGTCAAGTTAGACTGGCCAAGTATTTTTGCCTTTGAGCGTTATCCGAAATCCGATGGTGTGAAATCTGAAGTCGACAAGCTGCTTGCGAAGCATCATAAACTGTTTGTAAAGGGTTTAGGAACCATAACCGAGTTCAAAGCGCAGGTCAAGGTCAAAGATGGTGCGCAGCCGATATTTTGTAAGGCAAGACCGGTGCCTTTCTCATTGAAGGAACGCGTTGAGAAAGAACTCGAACGACTACAGAGCAAAGGAGCTTTATCGCGAGTCGAGCGAAGCGATTGGGCGACCCCGATAGTTGTCGTGCCAAAATCGGACAAATCGATACGCCTTTGTGGAGATTTCAAAGTGACTGTGAATAGGTGTCTGGACGAACAGCAATATCCACTACCAAATGTGGAAGAGATGGTTGCTCAACTAGCCGGTGGACAAAAATTCACGAAGTTGGATCTATCGCAGGCATATCAGCAATTGAGCCTGGACGAACAATCAAAGCAATACCTGACAATTAGGGATGTCACGGTTCATGTTTTTTCAGCTCGGTTCGGTTTCAACTTTTTTTGATCGGTTTTCGGTTTTTTCGGTTCGGTTCAGGCAAATCTCAATTACACTTTTTAAGTCTATTTTCTATCAAAAGCAAGTTCTGCTTTAGATTTAAAGATGGTATATCACTTAAACAAATGTTTTTTTTTTTCTTTATCAAGATTTCACTTCTAATTAAAAACATATAATTTATTGCGCCCTGAAAAATAATCCACAGCACTATATCCTATATACATTGAAGTTCTAAAAGTGCATGCAGCAAAGAAATTCATTAATTATTCTATATCATTTTGTGTCTTAATTAGACATATAACACGATTAAATACCAATTTTTGTTCAAATATTGAGTATCATGTATGATCTCTCAGCAGTGGAACATCTTTAAAAAACATAATTGAACATTTTCTTATCTTTTTAACTCTTTCAGTACTATATTGACACATTAATCAGTCACAGAGAGATATATGTCCTCGTATCCTTTATGATACATTATTTCGTCACTAAAACTTTTCTCGTATCCTTCATGACGCATTATTATGTGATGATTGACATGTGAAAATCGTAAGTTTTACCGCAAATCAATACTTCGGTATTATCCCAGAAAAAGTGTTTTTAAAAAGTATTATGCATTTGAATTATAATAGAGATAAACATTATTACGTACCAGGTGCATGTTCAATCGTAAAATGGTTTAATTCACGGAATATTGGCCGACGGAAACGCGATTGTTTACAATCGGCAACACAATGGCGGCTTGATTTAGCTGCCGATATTCTGCGGGATTAATGTTATCGGAAAAATACATAATAAAAAATTATCAATTATAAAATATCAAACATTTAGTGAAATATATCATTTAGATATTATGTATGTGAAAAATCATGTCCGCAGACAGCAAAAAACGATCTTCTGAATGACTGAACTTGCACACGTGTTACACATATATGTCGGTCAACAGGTGTATTTCTCGGGATTCTGACAAACAACTTCGCCGTATTTTCAATGAAATAATCTGCAATACAGTTTATACACGTAAATTACAGGTATTATAGGACAGTTATTTTTTTAATGAACCTAACCGAAACTTAGAATTATCGTACCGAACCGAACCGTACGGTTGAATTTTTCGGTTAACCGTATTTTCGGTTAACCGTGACACTCCTACTGACAATCAACACACATCTAGGTCTTTTTCGATATCACAAATTAGCGTTTGGTGTGTCGTCAGCTCCAGCCATCTTCCAGTCAGTCATGGATCAAATTCTACAAGGAATACGGCATGTAATGTGTCGTATAGACGATATCTTGATAACCGCTCCGACCGATCGTGAACACATAGAAATCCTGAGCGAGGTATTGAGCGGACTCGACAAGCACAATGTTCGGTTGCGTAAAGACAAATGTCTGTTCATGCAAGATTCTGTGGTTTATATGGGCCATAGGGTTAACAGTGATGGAATTCACCCTACCGAGGCTAAAGTCGAAGCAATTAAGGAAGCACCAAGTCCAACGAATGTAACTGAACTGAAATCGTTTCTCGGGCTTTTGAACTATTATGGTCAGTATCTTCCAAATCTCTCGACTTGCTCCAGCCATTACATGAGCTGTTGAGGCAAGACAAACCATGGAACTGGACATCAGATTGTGAAGAAGTGTTCAAAGCATGTAAGTTTCAGTTGTCCAATGAGCGTGTTCTAGTACATTACGACATCAACAAGCCTTTGAGATTGGCTTGTGACGCGTCTGCCTACGGAGTAGGAGCTGTGATCTCCCATATCAGCGAAACTGGTGAGGAACAACCAATAGCCTAAGCATCGAGGACACTTTCGAAGAGTGAAAAGAACTATGCCCAAATCGAGAAAGAGGCACTCGCGTTAGTGTTCGGGGTCAGGAAATTTCACAAGTACCTCTATAGCCGTAGGTTTACGTTAGTGACTGATCACAAACCGTTAACAACGATTCTGGGTCCGAAGAACGGTGTTCCAACGTTAGCTGCTGCTCGCAAGCAGAGGTGGGCTCTCATCTTATCTGTGTATCAGTACGATATTGTATACCGGAAATCCGAGGATCATGTGAATGCTGCTGCATTATCGCGCTTGCCACTCAAGTCTGATGAGAAGTCTGAAGAATTGGACATTTACCATTTCACACTACTGGATGACTTGCCAATTATGTCTGATGATATAGCGACAGAAACATGACGCGGCCCTGTACTCTCGAAAATACTTGACTACACCCTTAGGGGATGGCCGAATTAAACATCAGATAGCGATCTACAGCTGTACTTCCAACGCAAAGATGAACTGTCAAGTGAGCAAGGATGCGTGTTGTGGGGTTTGCGTGTTGTTATACCGCCAACTTATCGCGAGAGACTTCTGTCATATCTTCATGACCAGCAGGTTGGAATGAGTCGTATGAAAGCGCTAGGCCGGAGTTATCTGTGGTGGCCTAATCTGGACAAAGACATTGAGAGCATGGTGAAAGCCTGAAGTGCTTGTCAGGCTACGCGAAACATGTCTCTGGTAGCTACGCTTCATTCCTGGTCATGGCCTACATGTGTGTGGCAACGTCTACATATAGACTTTGCGGAGAAAGACAAACAAAACTTTTTGGTCGTTATTGACATGACAACGACCACCGCTAGTAGAACGATTGAGGTTCTGCGTTCACTGTTTAGTTCGTATGGTATACCAGAGGAGATTGTCTCCGACAATGGGCCGCAATTCACATCCAGTGAATTTGAACTGTTCCTTAGCAAAAACGGAGTGAAGCATACGGTCATGGCACCGTACCATCCTGCTTCCAACGGAGCTGCCGAACGATCGGTACAGATACTTAAGCGTGCGCTCGAGAAGCAAGTTTTTGATGGGAATGGTCAGCTTTCTATTCAGCATAGACTCAGTAATTTCTTGCTGAAGTATCGACCCACACCGCATTCGGTAACTGGAGTATCGCCCGCTGAATTGTTCAAGCCGAACAGAAACGCCAACATGACAAAGGACGCGTCAAAGTTCGAACATTCTCACCTAAGCAGACTGTACGTGTTAGGAATTTCCGTGGGGGTCATGAGAAATGGATTCCGGGCAAGATTGTGAAGCAATTAGGTCCTCTTACGTACCTCGTGCGCGTCGGACCAAACATTTGTTACGCACATGTCGATCACATCTTAGCATCGGGGGAAGAACTGTTAAATGAGGAAGTGCCTATGACAAAAGACAGTCCATTTGTGTTACCCGAGACAATCGCTAGATCTCCGAAACTAGTCGTTTCTTTACCGCCAGAATCTCTAAATGTAAAGGAACCACCAGCGATGCCCTCTCTGGCGAAAGTAACACATAATGACAGTAGTCCAAAAGGAGTTCTGCCAGCTCCCACCACCAGTCTTATGCCTATTGTAAGCCCACCAAATCCCAGTCCGATGACTCCTGTATGCCGCAATCCACCAAGGACGCGCCAGGCACCATCAAGACTTGATCTGTGAACTGTTGATTGTGTTAAATAATATTAACTGTGTTTAAAGTGTTTTTCTAAGAGTTTTGATAAAAAGTTAAATTTTGGAAAAAGATAATGAAGATCAAGTAGGTCTTTTGAGGATAATTTTTTTATTGACAGTGTAAGTCGATTTGTTCAGCAGGTTTGTGAATGACTTTAAAGAGTTCTGAATGATACACACTTTGCTCTGTGTCAGGAACATTAACGTTAAAAGGGGGAGGAGTGTAGTGTAGTGACATTAATTGTTCAAGGTGTGTGTGAATATCGACGGAACCCAAGATATTACATGTTTAGCATCAGATTAATGTGATACAGTATTTTTTTAAGCGTCTGCAAAGACAAATCGCCACAATATGGCACAAAAATTGTATGAAATTAGTTGATTTTTTTCAGCAAAAAACGTGGGGGCGCCCTTATTAGAGGAGGCGCTCTTATTTGGGAAAATATAGTACATGTCCATGTTCAAATATCAAATGTTTAAGCGACATATCGTTACAGTGAAATTAGCATGCAATTTAACTTTAAAGATGCTCCACCGCTGACAAATGGTATTTTTTCACTATCAAAAACAGGAGCAGACGATTAAGTATTTTTACACCATTACCATCATTGAAAAATTTGAGCTTCTGATTTTACTTTGATTTTACAAGTTAAAAATATGAAAAATAAATTAATTGCATCCTGAAAAATATATCTCTATATCCTATATGGAAGGAAATACTGAATGCGCATGCACCAAAGGCAAAATAAATTATTTCATATTATTTTTTTGTGTTAATTAGACATATATATTCATGATCAAACACCAATTATTGTTCAACTGATGACTATCATATATGCTTTGTCATCAGTGGAGCATCTTTAAATGAGAAAATGAAGTTTTAGCCAATCAAAGTGTTGCCATCTGTGTAATGCCTGACTTGTGGTAGACTGTGATAACCTGGTAGGTCAGTCATTTTGTGTGACTCTTCCTGACTTGTGGTAGAGTCTGATACCCTGGTGGGTCAGTCATTTTGTGTGACTCTTCCTGACTTGTGGTAGAGTCTGATACCCTGGTGGGTCAGTCATTTAGTGCGACCCTTCCTGACTTGTGGTAGAGTCTGATACCCTGGTGGGTCAGTCATTTTGTGTGACTCTTCCTGACTTGTGATAGAGTCTGATACACTGGTGGGTCAGTCATCTAGTGGGGCTCTTCCTGACTTGTGGTAGAGTCTGATACCCTGGTGGGTCAGTCATTTTGTGTGACTCTTCCTGACTTGTGGTAGAGTCTGATATCCTGGTGGGTCAGACATTTAGTGGGGCCCTTCCTGACTTGTGGTAAAGTCTGATAACCTGGTGGGTCAGTCATTTAGTGGGGCCCTTCCTGACTTGTGGTAGAGTCTGATACCCTGGTGGGTATATCATTTAGTGGGGCCCTTCCTGACTTGTGGTAGAGTCTGATACCCTGGTGGGTAAGTCATTTAGTGTGACTCTTCCTGACTTGTGGTAGAGTCTGATACCCTGGTGGGTCAGTTATTTAGTGGGGCCCTTCCTGACTTGTGGTAGAGTCTGATACGCTGGTGGGTCAGTCATATAGTGCGACTCTTCCTGACTTGTGGTAGAGTCTGATACCCTGGTGGGTCAGTTATTTAGTGGGGCCCTTCCTGACTTGTGGTAGAGTCTGATACCCTGGTGGGTATATCATTTAATGCGACTCTTCCTGACTTGTGGTAGAGTCTGATACCCTGGTGGGTCAGTTATTTAGTGGGGCCCTTCCTGACTTGTGATAGAGTCTGATACACTGGTGGGTCAGTCATTTAGTGCGACTCTTCCTGACTTGTGGTAGAGTCTGATACACTGGTGGGTCAGTCATTTAGTGTGACTCTTCCTGACTTGTGGTAGAGTCCGATACACTGGTGGGTCAATTATTTAGTGGGGCCCTTCCTGACTTGTGGTAGAGTCTGATACCCTGCTGGGTCAGTCATTTAGTGGGGCCCTTCCTGACTTGTGGTAGAGTCTGATAACCTGGTGGGTCAATCATTTAGTGGGGCCCTTCCTGACTTGTGGTAGAGTCTGATACCCTGGTGGGTATATCATTTAGTGGGGCCCTTCCTGACTTGTGCTAGAGTCTGATAACCTGGTGGGTCAATCATTTAATGGGGCCCTTCCTGACTTGTGGTAGAGTCTGATATCCTGGTCGGTCAGACATTTAGTGGGGCCCTTCCTGACTTGTGGTAGTCTGATACCCTGGTGGCTCAATTATTTAGTGCGACTCTTCCTGACTTGTGGTAGAGTCTGATACCCTGGTGGGTCAGTCATTTAGTGGGGCCCTTCCTGACTTGTGGTAGAGTCTGATACCCTGGTGGGTATATCATTTAGTTGGGCCCTTCCTGACTTGTGGTAGAGTCTGATACCCTGGTCGGTCAGTCATTAAGTGTGACTCTTCCTGACTTGTGGTAGAGTATGATACCCTGTTGTGTCAGTTATTTAGTGGGGCTCTTCCTGACTTGTGGTAGAGTATGATACCCTGGTCGGTCAGTCATTAAGTGTGACTCTTCCTGACTTGTGGTAGAGTATGATACCCTGTTGGGTCAGTAATTTAGTGGGGCCCTTCCTGACTTGTGGTAGAGTATGATACCCTGTTGGGCCAGTTATTTAGTGGGGCCCTTCCTGACTTGTGGTAGAGTCTGATACACTGGTGGGTCAGTCATTTAGCGAGGCCTTTCTGATGTCTTGCCAGTATTCTAGTTAGAACAATGACAGCTTATTAGGAATGTTATGTTTATATGTAGTTTACCAGAAATTGATGTTCAAATTTTTCTTGATCTGGCTTTAAGGATATATCATTTATGATGATTTGGTCATTTCTCAATATTTTTGGGATCAAATTTTCACAATCCTTGTATTGCCCTGTGAAATCGCAAAAAGACCATCCCTATGAAAATGACCAGCTATAAAGTATTTATCATTATGTATGGTATTTAAATGGGCAACTTTTCAGCATTTCAAGAGGTAAATATTTGTTACAAATTAAATACTGTAGATCATAAAAGCTAACTTTTATCTGTGTATGTGTTATTTCAGAAAAGATTGATTTGGCTCAATGGAGACCAGCATTAAAGCCTAAAGCTCCTATCCAGTCTAATGTCAGAAGTCAGGATATGGACAGTCGTCGCCGAGAGGAGGAAATTGTAGCCAACAAGGTTTTACCCAATTTTGGTAAGGTGAGTCTGCCTAACTGTTATGAAGTATGTTTACCTAACTGTTGTATGGAGCCTGCCTAATTGTTGTATAGAGTTTGCTGAACTGTTGTTTGGTAAGTTAGATATGAACCTGACCAGGCCCCAAGATCATGAGACAATCTGGAGTCTAAAATATTCTTATGTTTAGACTTAGCCAGATGACGACATTTTTGATTGGCTAAGTAAACACTTCCGTCTACAGATGACGACATTTTTGATTGGCTAAGTAAACACTTCAGTCTACAGATGACGTCATTTTTTGATTGACTAGGTAAACGCATCAGTCTTTAGATGACGACATTTTTGATTGGCTAAGTAAACACTTCAGTCTACAGATGACGTCATTTTTGATTGACTAGGTAAACACTTCAGTCTTTAGATGACAACATTTTTGATTGGCTAAGTAAACACTTCAGTCTTTAGATGACGACATTTTTGATTGGCTAAGTAAACACTTCAGTCTACAGATGATGTCATTTTTGATTGACTAGGTAAACACTTCAGTCTTTAGATGACGACATTTTTCATTGGCTAAGTAAACACTTCAGTCTACAGATGACGACATTTTTCATTGGCTAAGTAAACACTTCAATCTACAGATGATGACATTTTGGATTGGCTAATTAGTAAACACTTCAGTCTACAGATGATGTCATTTTTGATTGACTAGGTAAACACTTCAGTCTTTAGATGACGACATTTTTCATTGGCTAAGTAAACACTTCAGTCTACAGATGACAACATTTTTCATTGGCTAAGTAAACACTTCAGTCTACAGATGACGACATTTTTGATTGGCTAAGTAAACACTTCAGTCTACAGATGACGTCATTTTTGATTGGCTAAGTAAACACTTCAGTCTAAGAATGTTTCATGATCCAGGGGATACGTATTTATATATTAAGTCTTAACGGTTGAAAGCTAATTGTAAATTATTATCAAATGGAATATTGTTTCATTATTTGAAGAACTGTTATGATATGAATTGCATTGAACATAAGAAGTAAATGAAGAAACACCGTGCAAAGCAACCTTGCATTTGTTTTAGCAATAATATATGTTTGATCCCATAAGTATTAATCAAACAAAGTCAAATTTCCATTTAATTATGTGATTATACTAATGTGGTATTGTTATCCACTTTAAGGCTGACGTACAGTACGACTACGTGAGAGTGTCTGAATCCAACTTCCCGGGGATGAACGACTACACATGTAGGTCGTCACGGGTGGCATGGGGATGTGTGATTACAGTGAAGAGTCTAGCCCAGGCTAAGGCCACCTGTGACTCAGACCCGGTCTGTAAAGCGTTCGTTGTCTTCACCTCTAACCCAGATATTTCCAGTAAGTATAACACATCCCTTGGGAGAGTTACAGTCGGAGCTGCCATTTAGGAACTCTCGTAACATGTCTTACTCTACCCTGCCATCTATATCTTTAAAACCTGTTTGGATCATGGATATTGTGCTAGAATTCAAGTGAGAGATGTCCTACCATTCTGTATCACTGTGATATACAGTAAAATCTGTTTATAACATATTTCAGGGGACTAAGAAAATATATACGCTATAAGCGGAAAACGTTATAAAAGTGTGATGGAAATGACAGAATGATTAACATTGAAATACAAAACCATAGCGCAATACATTTGCTCAATAATAACGTGATTAAATAATGAAAATGATTAAGAAATATATTTACATGTGTGACTAGTAAACAATGGTCTAAATTACAATCTTTGCAAAGATATATATTTCAAAAAGAATGCTGTAATTAGAGATTGTTTCGCATCGTCTCTGCCGCCAACAAAACTGTTGATGATTGGCAGCGCGGAATAAACATCATCACTGACATTTGATTCAGCATGGATGAACGTTCTCATGTCTGAAACGTGAGCCTTTATTGAAGAAATGGTCGGTAAGTCAATTTCTGTAAAGTTATCATCGTCGTCACTTTCATCCGAGTTAATACTGCCATTGTCTTAGCTGAACTTTGACCTTATATCATCATCTGTGAGGGATGTTGTAGTTATCACACTGCTGTCAATGGCGATGTAGTCATTCATACACGCGTCACGGAGTTCAGGTGTGTTTCGTCGTACTAACTGCCATCTGTCAATAAAAACTCCTAGTGGTACATCGTTGTCTGGATCTTCAGTATTGAGCTCCAAACTTTCCCAGAAGCCAGCCTTTGTTAAGCAGTTGGCAATACACATTGGAGTGACGTCACGCCAATCAGAATGAAGGAGGTTGATCGCTGTCAAAACACGCAGTCGGTTTCCCTTTCAATTGATTGCAGAAACCTATCTATCAACCTCTGTCGGTATTTCAATTTCAAGCTGTAAATAATGCCTTGATCGCAACTCTGCAGTTTAGATGTTGTGTTGGGTGGTAGAAACACTGACTTTACCGATGTCAAATTCTCAATACGAGGATGGGCGGGGCAATTGTCAACAAACAGCAGAATTTTCCTTCGATTGGCTGTCATCTTTCGGTCAAGTTTTCTCACCCATTTTTAGGTCACCTGAGACCTATTCTAATCGCCTTTTGTCCGTCGTCGTACGTCATGTGCTCGTAAACAATTTACATTTTTGACTTCTTCTCAAAAACCGCTGAAGCAATTTCAAAGAAACTTTGCAGAAACCTTCTAAGGTATAAGGCCAATCAAAATTGTGAATTATATGACCCCACCCCCTCGGGGGCTGTGGGAGGGGCCAAAAGGGGTGAAATTTACTAAAATTTCAAAAATCTTCTCCACTCACAGATGTGGTAGAATCAAATACTCTTCATAGATAGAAAGTTCTCAAGGCCCTCTACAAAAATTGTGAATTAGTTGACCCTGGGGTCTCCGGTTTCCCCCTTTGGGAGGGGGTTAAGTTTACTATGGTTTATATAGTGAAACACATTTTGGAGCATTATTTTGTCATTTATAATAGGAAATTAGTCAAATGTTGTCAGAATTATCCCTATGCGATGGCTATTGAATCCAATTAACAAATTTTCCATGACTGACCCTTAGGGGCGGGGCAAAAGGGGTCAAATAGGCTAAAACTCAAAAAAATCTTCTTCTGAAATTCTGGAACTGGTAGAATCAATTACTCTTCATAGATCGCCAGGTCTTAAGGTCCTTTACAAAAATTGTGAATTATATGACCCTGGGCTCATGTTTCCCCCTGTGGAGGGGGTCAAGTTTACTATAGTTTATATAGGAAAAAAACATTTATGAACGTTATTGCTTATATTTCATAGAAAATTAGTCAAACTGGGTTAGAATTATAAGCCTGTGATAGCATTTTATCGTCATTTCCATATTGGTCCTGGCCAACCCCCAGGGGCCTTAGGGGCGGGGCCAAAAGGGGTCAAATTTCAAAAATCTTCTTGTGAATTTGTTATAAAAAGATTTTTAGCCCACCATCATCAGATGGTGGGGTTGCTTTCTGAGAAATAGCGGTAACAAACTTTAACTATCAAAATCCAAAGATGGCTACCTGCGGCCATCTTGTTGACTGATCAGTCCCAAATGCCAATATGCACTCTGGTCCTAGGGGAACCTACATATGAATTTTGAGAACAATCCCTTCAATACTTTCTGAGAAATAGCGGTAACAAACTTTAACTATCAAAAATCCAAGATGGCCACGGTCGCCATCTTTGTTGACCGATCAGTCCAAAATGCAATATGCACAACTGGAGTTCCTAGGGGAAACTACATATGAAATTTGAGAAAGATCCCCTCAGTACTTTCTGAGACATTAGCGGTAACAAACTTTATTAATCAAAATCCAAAGGTCGGCTGGTCGGCCATCTTGTTGACGATCAGTCCCAAATGCATATGCACAACTGGGGTCCTAGGGGAAGCCTACATATGAAATTGAGAAAATCACTTCTCATTATGAGAAATCGAATAGGCAAACTTACCTATATCCTACATCCAAGATGGCTCATCCGGTCGGCCAATTTTGCTTGACCCCGATCACAGTTCCCAAAAATGCAATATGCCACAACTGCGGGTCCTGGGGAACCTACATTATGAAATTGAGAAAGATCCCTTCAGTGCTTTCTGAAGAAATGAGCGGTAACCAAACTTAACTATCAAAATCCAAGATGGCTACCTGGCGGCCATCTTGTTGCCACTGATCAGTCCCAAATGCATATGCACAACTGGGGTCCTAGGGAAACCTACATATGAAATTTGAAGGAAAGATCCCTTCCAGTGCTTTCTGAGAAATAGCTGGTAACAAACTTTAACTATCAAAAATCCAAGATGGCTACCTGGCGCCATCTTGTTGACTGATCAGTCCCAAAATGCAATATGCACTACTAGGGTCCTAGGGGAACCTACATATGAAATTTGAGAACAATCCCTTCAATACTTTATGAGAAATAGCGGGTAACAAACTTTCACTATCAAAATCCAAGAATGGCCCCGGTCGGCCATCTTGTTTGATCCGATCAGTCCCAAAATGCAATATGCACAACTGGGGTCCTAGGGGAACCATACATATGAAATTTGAGAAAAGATCCCTCAGTTACTTTCTGAGAATTAGCGGTAACAAACTTTAACTATCAAAATCCAAGATGTCGGGCTGGGTTCGGCCATCTTGTTGACCGATCAGTCCCAAAATGCAATATGCACAACTGGGTCCTAGGGGAACCTACATATGAAATTTGAGAAGATCACTTCAATACTTTATGAGGAAATAGCGGTAACAAACTGTAACTATCAAAATCCTAAGATGGCTGCCTGGCGGCCATCTTGTTGACCGATCAGTCCCAAAATACAATATGCACAACTAGGGCCTAGGGGAACCTACATATGAAAATTTGAGAAAGATCCCTTCAGTACTTTCTGAGAATTAGCCGTAACAAACTTTAACTATCAAAATCCAAGATGGCGGCTGGTCGGCCATCTTGTTGACCGATCAGTCCCAAAATGCAATATGCACAACTGGGGTCCTAGGGGAACCTACATATGAAAATTTGAAAAGATCACTTCAATACTTTATGAGAAATAGCGGTAACAAACTTTAACTATCAAATCCAAGATGGCTGCCTGGCGGCATCTTGGTTGACCGATCAGTCCCAAAATACAATATGCACAACTAGTGTCCTAGGGGACCTACATTATGAAAATTTGAGAAGATCCCTTCAGTACTTTCTGAGAATTAGCCGTAACAAACTTTTAACTATCAAAATCCAAGATGGCAGCTGGTCGGCCATCTTGTTGACGATCAGTCCCAAAATGCAATATGCACAACTAGGGTCCTAGGGGAACCTACACATAAGAAATTGAAAAGATCCCTTCGGTACTTTCTGAGAAATAGCGGTAAAACAAACTTTAACTATCAAAATCCAAGATGGCTGCCTGGCGGCATCTTGTTGACCGATTCAGTCCCAAAATACAATATGCACAACTAGAGGTCCTAGGGGAACCTACATATGAAATTGAGAAAGATCCCTTCAGTACTTTTAGAGAATAGTGGTAACAAGAATTGTTAACGGACGGACGGACGACGGCACGGACGGACTGTATATGGACGGAAGGACGACGGACGACGGACCACGGACGAAAGGCGATTTGAAATAGCACACATC
>SAYR01069070.1:0-11246 GCA_004382745.1 Argopecten irradians irradians
GAAATTAAATTGCGTAATTATGGGAAATTAAATTGCATACGTATGAGACATTAAATCGTGTTACTATGGGAAATTAAATCGCGTAACTACAGAAAATTTAATCGAGTAACTACGGAAAATTAAATCGTTTAACTATGGGAAATTAAATCGTGTAACTAGGGGAAATTGAATTGCATAACTACAGGAAATTTAATCGCGTAACTACGGAAATTTAATCGCGTAACTACGGAAAATTAATCACATAACTACGGAAAATTAATCGCGTAACTACGGGAAATTAAATTGTCTACAAAAACAAGTTGGTTTACAGTATCCTCCATATCGACAAATGAAAGAGACATCATTTTTTTTTTATCTGGCTTACGTACATTACATTTATATTATCTAAGGGAGACAACTCTACTGAAATCGGTAATCAAACAATCAAGCTACAAAATGTATATACAAATAAATAATCATCTTCGTATTGTATAAACTACAAACCCATGCTATGTGATTTTATAAACCATACTACAAATCCATATCAAGAAACATCTTCACATTTTTATATCCTCCATGCTGTAAATTTTAGCACCACCATGCTACAGAGAGTTATGAAAACCACCATGCTACAGAGAGTTATGAAAACTACCATGCGAATATTGGTAAGTGTATTTTTAAATGGTAAGCTACATAAAAACTTTTTTACAACTCTAGCACAAATTCATTAATCCTTGTTACATTCTCATGTTTGAAAATACAAAAGCCACTTTCAGAATTGGTAGGTGGGCCTTTAACAATAGAACTATGTTAAATATGGACAATTCTTTTAAGATGAATCATCTTTTCTGTTACAGCAAATTATTTTTATATTTGGCTGTAGAGTTCAAACTTTGAGTCACCTGAGCAACCGTTCAAACTCCGAGTTATATGAGTGGTCCACTGACAATGACACTAAATACGGACTGAAAGTATGAAACGTGAAGATTTTCTATTTTGTGATTACTTTATATGTTAATTGATTAATGACTTACTCAGTTATAATTGTGTGAAGTGTGCAGCCAAGATTATGGTCTGATAGTACCCATATATTATTTTTCAATTTTACCGCCTGGGTGCTTGTGTGGGGTCGTAATCCCCAGTACTAATGAAAATTATTTTTTCTGGATCGAAAAAAACAAGGCCTGTGAATCTGATACAAGTTTGAGGCTTGACAACCGAATCTAAAGCCTGATAATGAAATTTTAAAACATCTTTTCTATAATCAATTTTTATTACCCGGAATCTTTTTTATTCTTTTTCCAGATTAAAGAATCAAAGAAAATTTGGCTAGCAGCAATAACTAGCATTATTAATAATGACTAACCAATCAAATTATAAGGTAAAAACTTTAAAAAAAAATATATTGTTGATATTTTTGCGAGACTATGCAGCAGAAACAATCAGAGAGATGGTTGGCAGCGTGATATTGACTTCATACAGTGTATAAAAACTCCCAACGGCAACCGCCCAAGCTTTCCGTCGACAACTACATCACTAAAGAGGAAGATATTTCGCCCGTAACAACCCGCAAGGTAGTTCTCCTGTTTTCTTAGAAGTAAAAGGAAATTATTTGCTCATTCACAATAACATTGAACGTCTTTCAGTTGCATGATTACGCTTAATGCAATTGCCTGCTGGCAAGTGCAATTATCATTGGCCTGTGTTGCTATTCAATGTTCCAAATCACACAGTGTAACCAGCAGTCAGGTTTAACTCTTCCCCTAACGTTTGTCGGACTATAGTCAACAGGATTTTAAACCTCCGTCTTTTCCCATTGTCGACTATAGTCACACTCGATTATGACCGTTCTCTTCTTCATAATAAATTTCTATTACTATTCAAGATTTCAATACAGTGATATATGAAAAGATATTTTAAGTTCATAATAACACTTTCTGGATGCCCAAACAAATATTTATTATGCACAATGTCATAATCGCTTTTATAAATTGACAGGAAAACAGATAAATTAAAACAAATTATATCAATAAAAACAAAAATGTTGGTTTATTGCACCTTCGCTCCTACCAGAGATACCTGATACAGCAGGCAGAGCCAGGATTGCAAATCTTGAAAAACCAAAAATTCTTGATAGCGAGTTTAAATATATCATCTGGTATAATGCGTTCATCTAGTCAGATAACAAATAATAATTGATATGCACAATAAAAAACCTTAACATGTTGCTAATTGAATAAATGTTGACAACAAACTACTCACAACCAATATGGTCCTGGTCTTTTTTATTACTAAAATCTTCCCCGGGAGGTCAAGAACTAAATATCTACTGCCTTTGGTTCCCCGAGTATCCATTTGAAGAATACAAAAACACAGGAGTACCGGTGGGCGGTCAACTGCTGATAATTTAACCCTTTTCATGTGCATTGAAGTCTTTCAAAATTAGTGTCAGGATTATCTTTTTAATTTTCTGTGGTTATCAAATTACATGTTTCTTCTTACAGCTTAAACACTAACCAAATTCAAACCACTAAGGTCGCCCCCACGCTTTTGAATACTCAATACATCTGGAGATAGATGGGTCCCGGAGGAGGAGAGCTGAGAGGTCCTGATATCATGGGACACTTTGTATCGATGATCAAAAGACGTGACAGTCTTAAATTTCACCTTGAAGTTCTAATGGATGGTTTAGTCTTTTGATTTAGTAACAGGTTAAATGTTGTTTCACCCCAACAGGCACACAATCAAGATTGATCATAAAACCAGAACTTGTCTAAATAATTATTGTTATATGACCAAGCCATAATTCGCGCTCAGGTATATGGACAGAGTTTTCTGATTGTGCAGGTTTTAAATACCTATGATTAAGAAAGGATGAATCCATACACAATGTCGGAGTACCAACAGAGATCCTGGAATTACAGATAAACGGCTACGTTTTGCTAACGTCTATACGACTTGTCTCTCGTTTCACAATTCCTTCACTGTGACTGTCTCACAGTCAAATGTTGTGCTACTATGTCATATCGCATGGACCATGCCCGTTGTAAAAGCGGAGATATACCGCCCTTCCAGATAGATATGTTGAAATCAAAGTTAATTGTAAAGTGAGTATAAAATTATCCTATATACAACTAGTCAAACAAAGGTTGAGGGAGGCGGATACTAGCAGACCCCATCGCACTCAGCAGCGTGTGTCCACGGTGTGTGTGATCGAACTCTAGACACGCGGAAGACTAATTTGTAGTTAATACCTCAGTTTATAGATACGGCGGCCGGGTATTTAGTTGACATATTAATGAATATTTTTGGCAGCTAGGCAAAAGTCAACAGGGAGGTATACTTTTCAGTAAAAAAATTGTTAAGGGAGAATACATCAATTAGTTCCTATTAATTTAAGAGACGTTGTTGGACATGGATGAGAGATGACGAGAGAAAAAGACTAAACCTTTCTTCAGCCAGCCCTAACCACAAATGATTGACCAAGATGGCCTACCCCCTCATTGTCTGTCAGAAAAACCTCTCCAAGTTGGTAGGTCACCCGCAGACATTTTTCCCACCTCTAAACATTTAGTTAAAAATACATGCTAACATTCCCAGAATTGTACTTGATTGTCTAATGCTTTCCATGCTCATGTCCTACTCTCGCGTCGTTCTGGACGCCTCAATTTTTCCACTTGTAATAATAATGAACCAAAGGTCTTCTGTTCCGTCTATATATCTGAGAGCTTAAATTCCGGTATTTAAGTAGGATAAAGAAGATAATTCGCATGATGTGAAAAGGAGAACACGAAAAGAAATAAATGGACGAAATCGGCAAGATAACGGGAACTGAGGGGTCAACTGAAGAGTATGTGAATCAGTCTCACGATTTAATTGTAAGTGTCTTGTGTGTTTTTATTATTTGAAAAAGTTCTCATAGATAGTGCGAGGGATTGTCATAGAGTTTAACATCTAAACTAAAGCAGTTGTGTCTGAAGGTGATCCCATTTTACTTAACTCCTAAATTTTGCCCCATGTATTAATCTATGAAAAAATTATCTAATGTTTAAATATTAAATCTAGAGTTTCCGTAGACTTTTATGAATATAAATTGTACCGTTATATGGGGTACTATTGAATTATGAGTCACAAGATGTCACATGATTTTTAATATCCAAAGTTTATGCTCTGTGATATAATTAGCCGCCTCTCTCCATGTTTTAAGACGAAGAAAATCGTCAATATCTTGAAGTGCTCACAATTATCAGAAACCACTCGAATTATAATTTTATATGAAGATGATCCGAATCTTTGTGATTATGTGTTGTTTCTATTTCAAGTTGTTGCTGACTATGATGGAACGTCGTGAAATTTTTCTAGATACGTAATAAGTCACTCATTGTGATAAACTTACTGAGAAACTTAGATTAAGGGGGTTTGAATTTATTGTGGTGTTCTTATACATTTTCGCATCTCCGGAATTTTATATGCGCTATTTTCACCTTGATACGCTGAACTGTTACCTTAAGCATTTTCTATTTTGTAAAAAACACAATACCGTTTATAGTTATTATAAATTTATATTCATGATACTGTATATTGACTAGCTCTTTTGTCTAGAATGATTTCACTTAAAATGAATTAAAAACAAAGTAGGAGTAATAACAAATAAAAACCACTTGTAACTTACATTCCCATTCAACGTTCAGATTTCGTCATCTATTACCTCAGTCCCACTGTGTTTTTGCCCTTTTAAAAGGGTAAGATTTTAATTACGTAATGATGTTGGACTGGAAAAGAATAGATATCGAGATATTTTGATTTATAGGCAGCCGCCAAAAAAGGAGACTATTCATCATTTTCTTGAAAAAAAAATTTCAATTAGAGAATTCAAATGTTGAGTTTGGGTTAACATAATACTGAGAGTCCGTTCTTAAGCTTTCCACGCCGTAAATCACGATTCTTACAAGCAATACATGCTGAGGATTGAGATGAATATTTGATTTTAACTGTAATAAAGAATATTTGAATATTATTTTTACGTTAAATAAGTACATATGTATAACTACCCGTTTTTATTAAAGTGTTTGAATTGTATGGTTTTTGTTATGAGTAATATTTTTATCATATATTGGGGTTAATGGAGGTCCTCATAATTATCTTGCTGTCTGTGCATCCTTATAGGATTTTAACTCAATTGTGTACCATTAATCATATTCTGTTCAGTGTGTTTTATTATGTAAGGTTAAGAATGTTTTTATTGTGACGTGTTATTAATTACATGATTCTAGTGTATATTTCCGCGTATCTAATAATAATATTTTTAAAATATATTAAAGTGCTTATTTAACCTGATAATGACGTTTGTGTCTTTTCTTAATGAATATGTGATGTGTGAGACTAGCGAACTTACTACTAGTGTTCGCGCGAGCTCCCCCTATCTTGTAGATTGGTTCCACACTAATTTATTTAACTCTAAGTAGACTGTGTGCGCCGATTTGTTTCTGGCTTTCTTCTAGTTCATATTGTTTAATATCGACTAACAAAGAAGGTAGAATCGAATAATATTTGCATCAGCATTTTAGAGTTAATTAAAAGATAGAAATATGATAGTTTATATATCGGTAGCCAATTTGGCTGGGTTTGTTTGTCCCATATACTACTTCTCTCTAAACTGAAAGAGAGCTACTTGTAAAAGGTAGATCCTGTTCTCACATCTTACACAGCAGAGCTGTGACATCTGTGGTGTCTTCGTAGGTAGAAATATTTGTCTGAGATAAATTTTTTGTGTATTTTTTAAGAATAACAATATGTTTATGTTAAATTTTCATTGTTGCGTTTCTCCAGGATTTATACCATATATAAATCTCTGCTGTGGACAGTCACTGGAAGATCTACAAACGGTTTTTATTTTTACTATAATTTACTATCTTTATATAAAAATATCAACGGTTATTTGAATTATTATTGATCTTTCTGTCTATGTCAAATGTAATGCATGAAGATTCGTCAGATGAACCACATTCACTTACTTTATTTTGTGTTGTTAAGCTCTATTAATATATAAGATAATATAATAATAGTAATTTATGTCAACAACATATTTAAGATAGATGACGCATTAACATTATCGTTTTAATAATCGTCTGGGTTGAAGAATTTTGGTGGTCAAGTAACCTTATGTGAGGGACTTCTTAAGTTTTCACCTATACCGCATAATTTAATTACTTATTATATATTATATCGTAATGTATTGTTTGATTCGAAACTCCTTACGACTAAGAGTTTCACTTCCTAAAATAGAAGGTAATAGATTCCCTAATCCTCCTACCCCGAAGAGAATTATCGTTCTAACTAAGAATATGCTGTAAGTTCCGCTTTGTGCTCGTATATAAAGTAGAATTTGTTTATAAAATCCCCTTACTGAGTAAGAATGTTCACGAATTATCTTAAGAAAAAGTAATGATTATCCAATGACCTCTTTGAGAAGATAAATATAATTTCACTTTTTATCAATATAAGAATGCAATTGCAACTAAAATCATATGTGGAAGAGTATTAATTATTATATTTCCAGTGTTGTACAGAACCAATCAAAGATGTGTAGCAGATTTAGAAAGGTGTTCTTTTTCAAATTCATTGAACTTAATAAATGAGTCTGAAAAATTTATCTAGTGTCTTGACGATCATATCCCTTATTATGTACGCAGTGTTATTGGTGTATGTTTTCACCTTCATACAATACTTTAGAATAGGTTGGTTTATAATTCTTAAGTATTCATGTTTTTTGTTTGGTAAGTAGAATTTTGGTTGAAGGATCATCATCTTGTAACTTAACTTGAGATCTGCATTGTAATCAATAAAACATACATAATGAAGAGAGTTTGTTAATTGAATTTATTGGTTTGCCTCATAGTGTGTGCGGTGGGGTCGCGTGTGCGTGGAAATATGTCTATGTTGTTGTGATTGTAATGGCGATGTAGTGTGTAATCTTTCAAGGTTGTAGGATATAGAAAGTACTAGTTAATCATTATGTCTATTTAACTATCTGTATAATGCGCGCCCTTTATAGCTCGCCGTTAGTCAATGGTTGCTATGTCGAGAATGTAATAACTTCGTTTTTTCCCCTACACTTGTTAGAGTAGCCTCTTTTGCATTTAAGTAGTTTTTAATAATGAATTATTGATTGATTCCAAGTCCCTTTCTATGGCTCCCAGATTTTAAACGTGCCTACCCTTGAGGAAAGATGTTAAGTTATTCAATTGACAAGTTCGGATCTGCGTGATGATAGGGTAAACCTGAATTTTTTAATTAACAGGTTAAATTGTGTTTATGCACGGCGAGTTGTGGATAATTGTTAAATTACGAAATTTGTAATTGGCTAAATAATAAATTAACGTTTCTAATTCTGATTAAATTCATTGAAGATAGATTATATTTCTTGCTACCAAAAACTGTAACTTACAATCAAAATGGCAGTTCTTACATGTCAAGGGAATACCCAGTTTACATATAAGTTTTGGTTAATTTAGGTGATGTAGCGCATTACTTTACATCGGATTCTCAGTTCAAGAGATTAAAAACCTCACTAAATGATACTAAGTAGTCATAAATAACATACTATTTTCAGAGAAACTTTTCTATGAATCCTAAATAAAAGATTGCAAAAACGAGGCCTCAATGAAGTCCAAAAAGGTTATTAGTCTAGGATATGTAATTATTATTAAATAAAGTTGTCGCATTAACGAATAAATCCAGTTTCGGAATTAATTATATTTTGAGCGTCGTAAACCCAACTTAAAATAACAGCAAATATTGCAAATCAAATTCTGTTTTCTTAAAATACAAATTATTCTAAAAAGTCTTACGATGAAGTAATCGCCCACTTAATTGATAACCTTATAAAGGTTAATTTAACAATTCGTTTATGTGTGAAATAATGTATTTACACTCTGTATTCAGTACAGTGTCTACAACTGATTCCTCCTATGAATATATGAGCTCCAATTTACACGATCTCTAATTGTGTTAAGGTAATGTTTCTTTTAAAGAAAGATTCCCATGATTTGGACATTTTGTCCTCTTTTACACGCCTCAACGATTATACAATAAGTCTAGGTGGTGGCCATATGTAAAAGGTTTATTTCTGTAATTTAAATACCGGATAGCTCAAATGTGAGAAATGAGTTTATCATACCTGTATGATTTACTTCATCATAGGAGTGCAGAAAGAATGTGGTAAAAAAAGCTATCTAGAGTCTCGATAAGTATGGCTTGTTCCTTAGTGAATAAAATAGACTAGAGAAATAAGTAGTGCGAGGGATCGTCAATAGTTACAATATATCGCTTAACTGTTCTCAGAAAGATAAATTAATTGGGGTAGATCCTCAGCAGTTCCTGACCAGGTAGTTAATTTTGTGGCTTATATAACGTGGTACAGTAAAATAATGACAACCCTATTCCCAAAACAAGTTGGTTAATATAGTTTCTCTTCCCTCTTTTGTAACCAGGTATGTTAATTTCATAGATTTAATTTTTCACAGGATTTGGTCAAATAACTTTAAAAATGTTATCCTGGAGAAATTCCATAAGAAGAATCAATTAGTGGATAATGATATCAGAGACTGGAAAGAAAAGAAGCTAAACGTTATTAGAAATGGTTGTATTGCTTCAGGGTAAATTTAAAGAAGTAATTATATCATTTCTCCGAAACCAAGTTCTAAACTAAAACAGGGCAGACCAATGATAATGTAAGATTTTACCATGTAGAAATACTGGTAAGATTTTTCGTATTTCATATGAGTCTAACTTCCACTCTGCCCACTTAAATTTTAGATGGTAAGCCAGCCAAAAATGGACCTATATTCCATCGAACTTACTTATCCAAGACCAGGCTTACCAACTTTTCCTCACCCTTTTTAATAACTATTTTTAAGCGCGTCCCATGATATAAGGAGTTTATCTTGAGCAGTGCTGTTAAAAGTGCGGCCTTACAGATGTACCTGGCAAATTAACATTTGAATCAAGTGCGTCTGAGTTTTACTCAGTTCTGCGAATGGACACCTTAACCGATGAATCGGCTGTACCACTCCTCGAATTTATAGTGATGAACGGTACAAAACTGATAATTGTAACGACAACCTTCCTATGTAAATTTTAACAACAGTAATTGTTGCAAGGCCAAATTATTACACATGCGTTGTCTTCTAGACTACATGTCGCAGATTATTAGGTTATGTCACGGTTGTCTTTCACGAGCAAATACGTTTCTCAGTGATGTGTCTCCATCTAATTTGGCAGCGGCAAACGGCTCAGGAGATTCAATTATAATTGTCATGGAAAAACCCATCCTTTATCTATGTTGTAAGAGGGAGGACAAACTAAATATGAGACCAATTTGTTTACCCCTTGTTAACATTATAGTGGGTGAGACGTAAACCTAAAAGAGCACAACAGTAATGATGAACTGTTAGCCATAGACTATTGAAGAGCTTGTGACTTTGCCTGATGTACCGCATGAGTAGTTGTAAGGGCTCATAAATAGAAGACAAACATCTGTCGCTTGGCAGATTCGGGGAAGACCCACGTGAGAGCTGTATACTTATCCTGTTACAATGTTGATATCGAGTCAGCCACCAAATGACACCGCGGTAGACCAATATTGCACTACGGGAAGAGGTGTCAAGTGATGTTCGTTCAGATGACTTAACTTGTTAAAATACATTTAAAAAGTCAACTAAATTATGCAGACATCTGTTAGTAAAAATTATCAATTAAAAGACAAGGAAAAAGATCCTGATTTCAAAAAAATGTAATTTAATGCATTAGAATGTTATCAACTATTGTCTCGGTTTATACTTATTTCGTCATTGTAGCATTTAGGACAACGTTTAAAACTGAAGTATTGTAGTAAGAGTATGTTGTCCAATGATAGTCCAGTGATTTGTATTTTTACTGTGAATGTGACAGACAATAAAGAGTATGTTTTAAACTAGATTATACCCTTGAATAAATTAATGCTGGGACTAACCGAAAATCCGTAACATTTAAAGGTTTTACACCTGTTGATTACAAAGGAGATAGATCAGTGAGAAAATATATCGATATCACTGTGAAAAATTATAGAGGGCCAGATCTGATAACGACATTCTCATCGTATTTTAATCCGATCTGAACTTCCACCGGCCGATAAAATGCCGAGTCGACCTGTTAACTTAAGGCGACATAGCGAGTACCTGTAACTTGCGTGAGGCGCGGAGCAAGCAGACAGGGGGTTACCGAGGTACGTAGTGGCAGACAAATAGTACCGTAATTAGAGGGCAGAAATAGGAGTCAACTATACTTGTGGGCCACGACAATGACGGTTCGTGCGATGACCGATTAGGGAGTAATAAAAATAGTTTAAACCTCGTTAACATAATCCATAATAATCTTTATTTTATAATTTATATCATATTATAGTCCAAGATGATTTAAAATATTTACTTAACAGAATTGCATATCATTTATTATTTCTAATATTTTTTTCCATTATTGTCCTTGCGTGTCTATATCAGTTGTTTTGAGTCGATGATTAGCTGTGTTTGATACCTTCATCAACAACCTCACTATTTCCATTGAAGTCAGGAATTGGTGTGCACGCAGTAGTTGTCTCCCTCTTTAATATTAGTTGATTTCCGTGCCTGTGACCGTCCTTGCGGCCACCACCCACCTCGCCCCCGCGCCCTCCACCCGCGCACCCATGGCCTCCCCCACCTTTCCTCTGTCCTCTTGCCCCTCCTTCGTGCCTTCCCCCACCTCGCAACTCTCTTAGAAATATTTACCCAGATTAAGAAAGACAAGCGAATATTTGTAATTAAGACAATCCTCCGTTTTCGCCCTTCTCGTTGGAACAACAATTAATTATTTGATATAATATATTGTGGAGGCTCTCATTAAAGGGTACTATTTCATCTTTTAAATTAACACAAATTTAAAAATCCAAATACTACTCTTCACCCAAAAATCCCTGCTGTTACTGTACGCATCGTCGATGCGTTCTACATTAAGATAACCTGTCAGCCACGAGTGTGGACATTTTTTTAATTTTGTTTTATGAATGTTGCATCTTTTCATAAGAAAAAAATAGTCTGTAGCCGTGGCTTGGTTTCTCCAACTCGCTGATAGCATGGTGGTTTTCATACTTCTCTGTGCATGGTGTTTCATAACTATCTATGTAGTACTATTAGTGGCATTCATAACTCCCTGTCTTGCATCGTGGTTTCATACTCTCTTAGCATTCGGTC
>SAYR01069144.1:0-11238 GCA_004382745.1 Argopecten irradians irradians
AATATGCAAAAGTCTCCAGCACACTAACCCTATAACGTTGAGGCTTTCCTGTATCTGTTCTGAATCTAATAATCGCCCTTGATTAAACCGGTACCCAAGGGTCTCTGTAAAGACGGGCACCTATCCAAAGATATGCACGGCGACATGTATTAGTGCGGTCGTGTGTCTATTATAAATGTATGTTACTCGTGTGTCTTCCGAGGCAGAGACTCTTGCGATTTCAATGGCGTGTACCTTGTGGGTCATCTCTCTGTTATAGTTGGGACCACTGGTAGTTGTACCACTTACTATCACTCACGGCACACTACGCATCTGAACAGGCCACGCCCGAAAAACACAAGAGCAACACACACCACAACTCCACCCGAAAGCGCCGGCCCATCATCACTGAACAACGGGCACACAGCAGATCCCCACTGTCTGAACCGCTCGAAGATGCGCCCAAAAACCAAAAGGAGAGCAAAAAACTACAATACACAAAATTCTCTAGACTATTGCAGTGTCACACCTGGCCATATGCATGCAGAACCCAGGCAGTCCTTTATCCAACTCGAGTGCTGAAGGTGCCTCAAACAAAAGACCTGTGTGATATGGAATCATATCCCACGTCTAAGTTTTTACCTTGTGCACTATGAAAATGACATTACAGTTAGTTTATTGCTAATCATTGTGAATATAAAATCATCCCCGTAAGGTTTCTACCTAATGTGATATAAAATCATACCCGTTAGTTTTACCCTTGTAGTCTCGTAAATCCACGGATAACCCGTCGAGATTTTACCTGTAATATAAATCATACCGTTTGTCTTTACCTTGTGATATTAAATCGTATACCGTTAGTCTTGTACCTTGACTCGATCTAAACGTACACATACCCGTAATGTTAATATACCTTTCGCCGATCGTAGAATACCAATCTTCATAACCCCGTTAGGTTTATCTTGTATCCTAAATCATACCCCGATTAGTTACTACCTCATCCGTGATATAAATCCAACAACCCTGAGAGTGTTACCTTGTCTAACTATAACAGTGTATCACCAGTTAGTATCGCATTTACTCCACCTAGCTGACGACAATTATGACAAGTCATATACCCGCTTAGTTTTACCCTGTATATACAATTATATCGATACCCCAGTGCTTCAACAACTATGTTATCTCTCGAACCCACACGACCTTACGGCGTATTACCTGTTGAAAAAGAATTCGATAGACGTAGAGTTATTACCTGGTGAAAGCTCACTAAAATTGCGAATAATAAATCGTACTCGTAGTTTTACACGCTTGCGTGACATACAACATCACATGATCGCGCGTCTAGTTTCACCCTATCTATACTTAAACTCCTACTACCCCCGTTCCACCTCACCTCTCAGTTATCCTCGTGTGCGATCACTAAAAATCTAACACGTTAGAGGTGCTTACCTCAAGTGGTGATCACTCACACCACTCCGCATACCGTATAGTATTTCATCTCGTAATATGAACTCCACTGCACGTTAGTTCTACCCACTATAGCGTGCCAGCTACTAAAACTCATAAACCTACAGTTAGGTCCTACTAACCCTATGTGATAAATAAATCCATGCGCCCGTCTTAAGCTTTCTACATTTGCTGAGTATTAACATCCTATGCCACCCTATAGTATCTTTACCATTACTGATACTAAATCATCCAACCCATAGTTTTAAACTTGTATCTATAAATATTCATGCAACCGACTTAGCTAATTTCTACAAGACCACAACTTCGTGATATGAAGTCCACTACAGCCCGTACTATCTCGTACCAGTTCTACCCGATCCGA
The DNA here is from genome assembly GCA_004382745.1 of Argopecten irradians irradians. Classification (NCBI taxonomy): domain Eukaryota; kingdom Metazoa; phylum Mollusca; class Bivalvia; order Pectinida; family Pectinidae; genus Argopecten; species Argopecten irradians. The sequence continues at coordinate 1,811 of SAYR01069144.1, forward strand.
TATACTCAACATCAATGCCCGGCACTACGGCAGTATCATATACCTGAATATAAAATCATATACACGTTCCAGTTTACCTTGCTAATATACAATCCATACCACGCGCTTTGCTCTTTCACCCTCTGATATAACATACCCACATTACCCACTCGTCATATCGCATCTCACTATCTACACCTAGTGACTAAATCATAACCTCGTTAGTAATCACACCCTCCTGACATGCACATAACTCATGAACCCGGTGTCATCACCTTTAAGTGATTCACATACCCGCTCGTAGCGTTTTTACCTGTGAAAATAGATCATAGACTTTCAGAGGTTCTCTACCCTCTGTGATATAACAATTGTAATATTAACAATCATATCACTTAGATTTAGCTTCGTGTCAGTATACAATCAATGACCCGTTTAGACCTTTCTTACCTTGTCGACCTATAACATCCATAGCACGCTCACGTTAGTGATTTCATACCTCTTCAGTCGATATACAATCAATAACCCGTTAGCAGTTCTATCACACCCTGATGCGACTCCCGCGGCAACGACAATATATAACACGAAAGCAACAAACTAGTCTATACTTAATAAATCAACTACCCGTCTAGTACCTTTCACCTTGTTGATATCAAATCATGCCCACGTTAGTTTTACCTCGTGATAGCAAATACATACCCGACTTAGTTTTTCACGCTTGTTTGATATCAAAATCAACTGGCCCGTTAGTCTATTACCTAATCGCGATGATACTGAAATCCCAGTACCGTTAGTTTATTACGACACTGTAACTTAACTGATTAAATCAGTGAGCCAGTTACGTACTCTACCTTGTGATATAAATCCACTGCAACGTCCATAGTTTTAACCTTGTGATATAAATCTTACCCCGCCTAGTTTACCTTGCGAGCATAAGTACAATCACTGCCCGTGGATAGTTCTTACCTGCTCACTATATAAATCATACCCGTTAGTATATTTACCTCTGTGATATAACATCATGCCAGTCTCCCGCGTATATTACCTATCACCCAACAAGACACACTTCATGTTCGATAATCAAATCCAGCACCCCCCCATTCGAGGCACCCGCTACTTCCTACCTTGCAATGCAATAATAAATTCATACCCCATATAGTCTTGTACTTTCAACCTTGTGATATAAATCAGCACACTTAGTATTACCTTCGTCCATATAAATACCTTACCCCGTCTGCGTCTCTTACCTTGTCGTATAAATTAATGCCCCTGTTAGTGTTACCCTTGTGAATAAATCCTACAACGTTTAGTATCTACTAGCCTTGTCGATCATAAACCAACCTCACTGCACGTGTTCAGTTCCCACACGAATATCTTGTGACTATAGAACTCATGCCATCCGGTCAGTTTTACCTGTCGAATATAAATCTCCATGTGCCAAACGGTTACAGTACCACCTTACCTACCATGTGAATTATAAACATCATCACAGCTTAGTTTTACCTCTGTCGATCATAACCTCGATACCCGTCTAGCTTTATACCATGTTAACGTATCAATCAGTTGCCGTTCCAAGTTTACTCGTAGTGACTAGAATCACAGATGACACCGGTTAGTGGGGGTTTACAACAAAAACGCCACACCCCCCACCCTGACTTGAATGGGTGGAGGGGGGACTATATACCAATACATACATCGTCTACGTTCAGTCATCAGTTGTGAATTATACTCATCATACCCCCCCGCGTAATATCGAGTTTCTTTGATGATACTAAAATTACTATACACCCGTTTCAGGTTACTACCTATGTTGAATTAATCATAAATCATACCCGCTAGTTTCCTATCTTGTTGATATAGAAGCCATTACCGTTAGTTCTTTTACCCTTGTGAATATAAATCCCGATCACCCGTTAGTTTAAACTCTCTGAATATAAATCATATACGGGTATAGTTATCTCACCTTGTGTATAACATCCATAAGCAGTTAGTCATTTACACCTTTTTCAACATAAATAACTAGCGGGACATCAACCCTGTTAGTTTGAGTCTTGTGAATATCCACATCCACATACACCCGAGTTCAGCTTTACCGCTTGTAAATTATAAAATCAATTCAAGCACACCCATCTAGGTGTATGTCTCTCTCTGTGACTATCAAATCACTACCCGGTTAGTATCCTTGTGAATTATCAAATCGATAACCGCGTTACGTCATTATACACTCCTGTAATATAGCAAATCATATCCCCAATCTAGTTAGCATCCTTCTGAAATTTAAATCATAACACCGTGTCAGTTAATCTATGTGATGATAACACTACAATCACACGTCCTCAGTCTTAATAACATTCTGAATATAATCATAACCTTAGTCTCTATTACCCTTGTGAAATAAACTCACAGCCCGCTTAGTTTTACCTGATGATATAAAAGTCCATACCACCGTTATCTTGTTACATTGTGATAATTCAACACTCATACCCGGTTAGTGGCGGGCTGTTACCATTGTGATAGTAAATCATACCCGGTACGTGTATTACCTTGTCGAACTATAAAATACTACCCGCGGGGTTACATTTTACCGTGCTCGTAATATAAAATCATACCCCGTATCAGTCTCTTACCCTTGATGAGATATCTAAATCATACCCGTTAGTTGCTATTTCGTATTATAAACTGACCATCTACCCCGTTAGTCTACACCGGGAGTTGATTATAAAATGCATACCCCTTAGTCTTTGATCCATGTGAATCATAACAACAATCCATACCCGTTAGTATTTTACTTGTTGATATGAAATATCGATACCCACGTTAGTCTTCCTATCTCCTGCCTGAATATAATCCAATACCAGGTTAGTGTTCTAATCTTGCTGAAATAAATCATACCCGTGTTCAGGTCTTACCTGGGAATTCTAAATTCATACCCCGTTAGTTTTATCTTGTGATATAAATCATTATACCCACGTAGAGTTTTACCTTGTGAATATCAATTCATTACCCCGTCTAGTTTTGACCTTGTCGCGAGATAAATCACTGACAGTTAGTTTTACCTGGTGATCATACCAATCCGCCCCCATTAGTTTATACACGATTCGCGTTGATTATAAATCATGCCCAATGTAGATGTTACATCATATCACTAAATCCACTACCCGCGTTAGTCCATCTTACCTTGTGATAAAAATCCATGCACCGTTCAGTTACCTCGGGAGTAGAACGACTAAACACTCCATTACCCGTTTACATTATCCTGATGACTATAAATCACCAACCACCAGTTTTAGTGCCTATACCTCCTGTGATATAAATCATACCATTTAAGTATTTACCCTTGTGCATCAGTAAATCATAACCCGTAGCCTATACCTTGCTGATAATAAATCATACCTGTTAGTTGGTACAACCTTGTGAGAAAAAAAAAACCATACCGTTAGTGTATACCTTGGGCATATAAAATATAGCCTGTTTCTACGCTAATTGACCTTGCTAACGACCGAATCAACTCAACCCCGTTAGCTTCGTATACCTTGTCAGATATAGAACATACATAACCCTGTCACTAGTTTTACCTTAAGTGACATAAATCCATATCCCGTTAGCGTTCTAACCTCTCGTGCACTATAACACCCTCATGCCCGTTAGTTTTACCACTGCTAGCAGTAGGTAACATCTATACCCTTAGTTTTACCTTCGTGAATACATCCCATAACTCAGTTACTGTTTACCTGTGAACCTAGTAACCATCATCTTACCATTAGTTCTTCTACTAATCGTCGTGATTAATAAATCCCTAACCCCATTGAGATTTACCATGCGAAACAAATTGATACTCGTGTAGTTCCTTTACCTAGTCGATACTAACATCATTTACCCGTTAGTTTTATCTTGTGATATTAAAATCATCAAAACGTCTAGTTATTTACCTGTGGCGTGGCACATATAAATCATACCCCGTTCAGTTATACCTCTGTGACTATAAATCATAACCCGCTTAGTTTTAACCTTGTGAATCAAATCCATACCAGTTAGTCTCTTACCTAGTGTTGACATCAATCGGATACCCAATAGATTTAACCCTTTCGTGACACTAAATTCATTACTAATTCTGTTTTACCTTCGTGATATAAATCATACCCGTTACGTTCCTAACCTTGTGATATAACAACTTCATACCCATTCAGTTTAACCCTTGTGACTATAAGATCATACCCGTTTAGATTTAACCTATCTGACCATCAAATCATACCCGTTAGTTTCTACCTCTGTGACATAAAATTCATGTACCATTACGTTTTACCTTCTAGATTAAAATCATACCCGTTAGATTAACCTTCTCGTGACATGACAAGTCATACACCGTTAGTCTAAACCTTTGATAAACACTGCGGCATGACCGTTTAGTTCTTACCATGGTGATACTAATCATAACCCGTTAGTTTAACCTATGTGATATACCAAGTCATAAAAACCCGTTAGTCTTAACCTTGTGAATATACAATATAACTCGTTTAGTGTCTTAACCGACTAGCTACCGACTGTGTGACATAAAGTCATTAGCCGGTTAGTTTTACCATGTGATAAAATCATACCCGTTAGTTTTACTTGTGACATAAAATCATACCCGTTTAGTTAAACTGTGTGCAGTATAATCACAGTTACGTCATTACCTGGTGATATTAATCAAACCCCATGTAGTTTTAACCTATGGTGAACAATAAATCATACCCCGTTAGTTCTAACCTTGTGATATAAATCATCACCCATTAGTTTAAACCTTGTGACATAAACCATACCCCGTTACGTTTTACCTGTGATATAAAATCATACCCCATTAAGTTTAAATCCTTGTGATATAATATCATCCCCGTTAAGTTTTTACCTTGTGATATAAATCATACACCGTTTACACGGTCTTTACCCTTGTTGTAAATCATACCTTGTTTTACCTTGTAATATAAAGATTCATACCCGTTTGTCTTACCTTGTTGATATAAATCAATTTAACCCGTTAGTTTTACCCTATTGCATCTAAGAGGTCATACCGTAACGTATGGTGCTTGACACCTAGTGATCATAAATCAGTACCCTTTGTTATCAGTATCTTTTATCACTGATGAATAATAAATCATACCCGTTGAGTTTTACCTCTGTGCAGTGTATAAAACGTCCACGTTAGAGTGTTTAACCTTGTATATTATCTAATATCCCCGTCCTAGTTCTCATACCTCCAGCCATGTGCAATCACCCAAACTCAATATGCCCGTTAGTCCTTACCCTGCTTGACTATCAATCATCTACCGCAGCCTATAATAGTCTTCACCTTTGTTCCATACCGTTAGTCTCAATTACCTGTGAAATAGATTCATAACTTATGTATATTACCATGTGAACTATACGATGAATTGTAGATAACGTAATCGGAGTCACTGCACGTGTCAGATTTTAGCTTGTGAATATAAATCATGACCCGTATGTTTTACCTATCTCATATAAAAACCTATTACCCACGGGGTTACGGTTTTAACCTTTTGTGATATAAAATTCGCAATTACCACGTTCAGACTTTACCACTTGTGACCCATATTAAATTTCCATAACCCCGTTAGTCACTATACTTTGCCATTGACTAAATGGCACAATGCAAACCGTTTACTAAGCATATTTCACCCGTTCGGGATATAAACTACATCACAGTTAGTTTATACCATTGTGATATAAATTCATGCCCGTTCACGTCCTTTCCACTTTCCTGTATCGATATAACATCGATGCCCCCACATAGTTCTTACCTCTATGATTTGATATACAACTCACGTTATCCATCTAGTTTTTAACTCGTAAACCTCATAAATCATGCACGTCCTAGTCCTTTACCTTGTCACCCGACACAACGCGTCTTACCGATGCAAAACACCGGCTCCCGAATCACTAACATCGATATTACAATCCATACCCGTCCCTAGAGTTTCGTACCCTTGTGATATAAATTATAGCCCGTTTAGTTTTACTCCTTGATACTAAAATCCATACCCCGTTAGTTCTTACCTTGCCTCACTCAATAGTCACGCTGTGATGAACAAAACATCATGCCACGTAGCTTTTATCTTGTGCATACTAAAAATCCATGCACGTTAGGTTTTACCTTGTCGATATAACATCATGCACCGTTGAGTTATGTACCTTGTTGATATAAATCATTGGCACGTTACGTATTACCTTGTGAATATGAAATCATACCCGTTCAGTTATTACCATGTTATATAAATATGGCCCCGTTAGTTTACCCTGATATAAATCATACACGTTAGTCTTTACCTTACACCGTGGGAATATAAATCATACCGCTCGTTTTACCTGTGTGAGATAAATCCATACCCGGTGTGTTCTACCCTCTGCTGATCTAAATATCATACCCTCCATGTTAGTTTTACTCTGTGATATAATACTCGATACCCGTGTCAGTTTCACTTCGTGAATTTCCATACCCGTTAGTTGATTACCTGTGAAAGTAAGATCAGTCAGACGGGCTCAGTCTGTCTACCGTTATATGAAAATGTGACCCTACTACAAATCAATACAAACAAAACAACTCACAAACGCAAAACCAACCCAAACCAGATCGTTAGTTTTAGCTATGTGATATAAAATCCATGCCCGGTTAGTTTTTACCTTCTATCAAAATCAATACCACGTTAAGTGTTAACCTCTCGTCGGCTTACTACAATCATATCCCGATAGTTTTAACCTCGCGTGATATTAACATACATACCCGTTAGTATCTTACCTTGTGGATTATAAATCATGCACGTCTAGTTTTACCTGTGTGATGATGAATCATTACCCGTTATGTATTTACCTTGTGAATATAATAAATACATGCCCCGCTAGTTTTACTTTTGTGATATAAATCGATGCCCACTAGTTTTACCTTAATATGAGTATAAATTCATACCCAATTAGTTTAACTCTAGTGACTATAAACTTCAACTCAGCCAACGTTAAGAGTATATTGCAACGAACATGAATGTGATTATAAATAACATACCCGTTCACCGTCATTACCTTTAGATATCACAATATCGCCCACAGAGTTAGGTTTACCCTGTGATCTAAACATACCGTTAGAGAGTTTTACACTATTGTGAATATAAAAATCATGCACGTAGATTATAATCTTGTGATATAAATCCATGCAACGTTACAGTTTCTTAGCCTTGTGATATAAATCATTGCACGTTAGCTTTTTCACCTAATTGTGATATACAGATCACTTGCACGTATAGTTTCTACCTTGTGATATAAATCATACCCGTACGTTTTACCAGTTATTATAAATCATGCCCACGTTAAGTTTACCTTGATGATCTAAAATCCAATACACGTTGATTTAACTGCCTGTTGATATAGAATCAATACCACCGGCGTTACCGTAAATATCATGTGACCATTAAATCCATACACACGTTAAGTTCCTATCTCTGTGAATATAATCATACCCGTTAGTTTTACCCTCTGTAGACATAGAATTAAAATTCATCACCGTTAAGTATTATCTTGATTATTAAATAAAAACAATAAACCTGTTAGTTCTACTGACTACACCGTGCACAAAACAAACACTCGCCTTTAATCTACGACCACAGCCAAAACAAGCGCTCGCCACCCCCACGAACCAGACAGGGCGAGAAATCAAGGCACCACATACATATCAGACAATTCAGGACAAGTGTACGAACCTGCACACGGACCAGACACTGCCCACTGAGGCGCGGACAACTAACCAACCACTATTACAAATCGAGACAGGGGCACGCACCCTAATAACCAACTAACACAACCACTATGTATCATAACTCACGATACCCGCATACGAGCATCTTAAGCCTTCTGATTTAAACTACAATACCCGCTTAGTTTTACTTGGTCTGATATCAAAATCAATAACCCCGTTTAGTTTTACCTCTGGTGAGTATAAAATCCATAACCCCGCTCTAGTTTATCTTGTGTATCAACTCATACCGTTTAGCTTTTACCTTGTAATAATAAATCATACCCATTAGTTTTATCTGTGCAATATAATCCACTTACCCGTAAGTTTAATTTGGTGAATCATTCACATCATACCCGTCTCTAGTTTTTACCTTGTAATATAAATCATACCCATTAGTTTTATCTTCTGATTTAAATCATACCCGTTAGTTTATCTTGTGATATAAATCATACACGTTAGTTTTACATTGTGATATTAATCATAACCCTTAGTTTTACCTTGTGATATAAATCACACCCGTTAGTTTTACCTTATGATATAAATCATACCCGTTATTTTTACATTGTGATATAAATCATACCCGTTAGTTTTACTTTGTGATATAAGTCATACCCGTTAGTTTTACCTTGTGATATAAATCATACCCGTTACTTTTACCTTGTAATATAAATCATACCCGTTAGTTTTACCTTGTGATATAAATCATACCCGTTAGTTTATTTTGTGATATAAATCATACCCGTTAGTTTTACCTGGTGATTTAAATCATATCCGTTAGTTGATCTTGTGATATAAATCATACCCGTTAGTTTTACCTTGTGATATAAATCATACACGATAGTTTTACCTGGTGATATAAATCATACCCGTTAGTTTATCTTGTGATATAAATCATACCCGTTAGTTTTACCTGGTGATTTAAATCATACCCGTTAGTTTTATCTTGTGATATAAATCATACCCGTTAGTTTTACCTTGTGATATAAATCATACCCGTTAGTTTTACCTTGTGAGATAAATCATGCACGTTAGTTTTACCTGGTGATATAAATCATACCCATTAGTTTTACCTTGTGATATAAATCATGCCCATTAGTTTTACCTTATGATATAAATCATACCCGTTAGTTTTACCTTGTGATATAAATCATGCACGTTAGTTTTACCTGGTGATATAAATCATACCCGTTAGTTTTACCTGTGATATAAATCACACCCGTTAGTTATACCTTGTGATATAAATCATACATATTAGTTTTACCTGGTGATATAAATCATACCCGTTAGTTATACCTTGTGATATAAATCATACCTGTTAGTTTAACCTTGTGAAAAAAAAAAAATACCCGTTAGTTATACCTTGTGATATAAATCATACCTGTTAGTTTTACCTTGTGACATAAATCATACCCGTTAGTTTAACCTTGTGATATAAATCATGCCCGTTAGTTCTACCATGTGATATAAATCATACCCGTTAGTTTTACCTTGTGATATAAATCATACTCGTTAGTTTTACCTGGTGATATAAATCATACCCGTTAGTTTTACATTGTGATATAAATCATACCCATTAGTTTTACCATGCGAAACAAATGATACTCGTTAGTTTTACCTTGTGATATAAATCATACCCGTTAGATTTATCTTGTGATATAAATCATCAACGTTAGTT
>SAYR01069209.1:7103-17479 GCA_004382745.1 Argopecten irradians irradians
GTAGATTAGACGGATGTTGCCGATGAATGGGATCAACAACGGCGTTTTAGAGGCTAAAACTGAACCAAATTCAAACTACAGTACGTGGACAAATGCTTAGACACCTAATATTTTTACGATATATTTCATGCATTTTTACTTTTTTTTCTTTGAATTTTCCTGATCTCACCTCTAGATGGATTTTAACCAAAGCAACCTTCCAGCTCATAGTTTTTACATAATTGCCCGATGTTTCGTTTACAAAATATCATTATTTTTTGTGCACAACTTAAACTTCATGACGTCGTTTCCTTTGTTCTTGCGAAAATGGCAACTAAAAAGTGTTGCTTGCTAAGAAGACGTTGTTTTCTCTAAAATAACATAAAGGAAAATTATTTAGATATTATAAGCTGGAAATGTAGGCTATTTACGTCTGAAAGACATGAGTATGATGTATCCGATCAATGCAAAACCACACACAGCCAATAATTATTCACGTGAATTTCACGTGACATCCACGTGAAGAAAGCCTTTGCATACTTCAAATTACCAAATTGATGTTTGTTGCAGCTTCCTTCGGAAATCTCCGGCGATTTATCTTGTCATATAATCCATATCTACACATAGAGACTGTATTTTATATAAACCGATTGTAATCCTAGGTATTCAAACGATGATTAGTGTATGCATTTTTTTTTTTTTTTTTTTGTAAAAGTAAAATAGTCGATGTTCCTACATATGTAATATGATTTGAATGTGTCGTTGATATTTTCTTACTATCTATCAAGTTTTGTACCTATCGATGGTTGTAAGAGGAGAGAGAAAATTCTGATTGAGGTTATACTTATTTGAACAAATTGACACAATTGATATAGATTATACATGGATGTAAATGTATCATGAAGAATTGCTTAGATAGCAAGTGATTTTAAAATAAAAATACAAAATTCAGAGAGAACGTAATAGACGTTTGATAAAGCAAATCATAACAACTTGTCTGATATTCTTTAATTATAGACACTTAAATTCTAATACACAAGACGTGTCTCTATCAAGTCTGAAGGCATGATATAATCTATAGCCGCCATTTACATGGAAATGTCAAAAAGGATTTGATATGTATGCTTTAGTAAAGTCAAATCCCGCCAAATCAGCTCTCCCAGTACATGCTAGAAATAGTAAACAAAATACCATGGTTACGTTGTAACAGAAATATGTACTAAACCCTGTAGACTTCCTAAACTGAAATGTACATTTTTTGCATATTTTCCAAAATTTACAAACAGCACAACAATATACGAGTCAGCAGTAATATCTAAGTTTAGAAAGGATATCTCTCAAGCTAATATCCACAAAAGGGTTTATCACGACTTCCGTAAATATCAATTCCGTTATGAAAAATGCAACATTTTTCAGCAGTTGCGGTATAAAACCCGGATCACTCATCGTTGTGGATTGCGCGCTTGACATGTTCCGTGTTATCACTCTTAGTCTAAAATCACTTCAAACTTACAAGGGAAATGATGTACAATGCATCAAGATACAAATAAAAAGATAGTTTATTTGAAGATTCTTCGCCGTGGCCAAAAAAGGAAACATCAAATTATTTTTCCCAAACAACGGTAATATTACATTTAATTTATAATGTGTTGTTTTACTTATTGTGTCATCTTTCTGTCTTTGTGTCTGAATTTAAAAAGCAGTGCTTTTGATAAAGTCGGTTGGTTGATTATGTAGCTATAGATAAACGTCCTATTAACAGTCAATGTGTGAAAGACGGGTTCTCGTGTATAGTTTGTGGAGTGCGTGCGTGTTTTGAGAGATTGAAGCATGTTCGATCGCGTTGCGACTCTTAGCAATAGCAGAGCTCTTGTCTTTTTAGTGCAATATCACTGAAGCATGGCGAAGACATGTAAACCTCATCCGTTCACATTACTCAGACAACGGGAATGTAGTAGATGCTGCCCTGCAAGTAGGGCGTAAGAATTATACGTGCTGCCTCTATTGCATGTTCGTAAAAGGCAACTATTTAGGATCTTTTCTTTTTTTCCTAACTTACTTTCTTCTTCCAAATGTCTCCCTTGACACCATCTCACTTTTGACCCTTGGTTGAGCGCTCGCACCTGTGATAAAGGCTTTTGGTTTAACCTCTGGCCAAGACAAAGTCTACAAATGTGGTAGTTTCTCCTCCTGCTTACCGCTCAGCAGAAACTATCACTTTTATAGACTAAGGTGTGTCTCGGCCATGGGACCGAACCTAATCTTCCTCAAAGGAACTAACGTTCAACTTAAGGCCAAATGTGAGGCGGTGCCAAGGTGCCATAATAAGAAGGTTTTAAACTTAAAAGAGAAAAGATACTATCCCAAATTTAGTCGCCTTTACGATCATGCAATTGAGGGTAGCACGTAAAGGTATATCGTCGTACTGTACCTACACAGCAGCTAACTGAAAACTTTTGACATAACCTTGAGGAAAACTTGTTCTATTGTCTGCAGACGAAACTGAAAACACTGGCAAACTTGTCAGTAAATATGAAAACGATTTGTGCTGTTGTTGCTATTTAACTATAACAGATGTCGACCGTTGAAGAACATTGCAAATTATATCAATCAAAATCATTATCTTTTTGAAAATGTGTTTGTTTCCAAATTTTATGTTAGAATCACGTCTCAACGCTAAGTAACCGTCCACAGGTCACCAGGTCATCAAGTTTGCTTGATCATTAAAATTCACCTAACATCTTTTATTTTTCTCCTCTTCCTCGCCGTTTTCTCCTAACGTCTCGTCCTCGTTGAATGATAAGATTGTTAGAAAAAATATGTTTTCTATAACGTTGTAAAGCTGATCACTTAACGTCATAGCAACGAAATTCTCCGTCTGAATGTGACTAATTTTAACAACTGTTGGCGGTCGTAGAATGGATGGAACATTCCACTCGTAAACTAATTATTTCATACGTAAACATTTGGGTAGATATTGTCAATACTCTTTTATTGCCTCCCGGAAATGACAAATTCCAGGATATCGCAGCTTTATGGCTGTCTGCTGACGTTAAAGGGGGAATAACCTCCACAAATATTTGATATATATACATTGTTACTGCGAATCTCGGTTTTATCGCTTTATTTGTTTACGTCTTCTCCGAGTGAACATTCAAGGTTTCAGGATCACAAACAGACCGGTCGCATGCCATCTAGTCACAATAAGGTTGACTGTCTCTCCCAGGAATGTAGACACAACACAGACCAGTCCCTTTCTCTACTCGTGGAAGAAGCAAAATATTCGTTAGGAAGAACCTTACTGCATTTTCATCTACGGTAAATCCTTGTGTGAGCGTGCATTGCACTAAATTCTCTAGATTATGATGTTGATGGATATCGGCTTTGATACGCGTAGGAAGAAGCGACTTAAGATAGTCGGAAGTCTTGGAGAAGATTACAGGAAGAAAGTTAATTGATGTTGTGTAGGGACCCTGGATTGATTATCACCTTCATTAGTTAATTAACAACACTAATTACGTTTACGGATCACAATTACGTTAGTGACAAAACTAATTTGACAACAAAACCAATTAGAAATGTGGAAGAAGCGATTAAATGGTACCGACAGATATGGATTGCTGTTACCTCTGTCTCTTACAGTCACTTGATCTCTCCCTGAAGGAATCACGTGATATCGGCTCTTTGACATGTATCTGTTGAACGTCATCTTGTCTTTTTTTCAAAATGTGATATGCACATTGTGCATCGATATGACATGAATACACGTGCTATCTCAATCGGTAGAGTACATGTCACGTGATACAGCAAATAGATATGTCACGTGATATCTTAAACGGTAGAGGACATATCACGCGATATACCAACCGATATGTTACGTAATATCTTGATTGGCACAGTACATGATATATCAATTGATCACATGACCTCTAAATTGTTATGTAACCTTAGTACCACTCGCATCCCAATGTCACGTGACGAGTGGTATGGGAGAACACCTGATGAGGATTATATAAGAAACTGTTTTGTAAGATTGAGTGGGTTGTAATTTTTTAGGTAATGTTTACCTTTGATTGACGTACGTCTTATAAGTTAATGATATTGAAAATCTCCACAATATAATCGGTTTTTATTGTTACAAAATAGAAATTGTCTGTGTCCTATCTTATACTTAACGACATACCATTATTGGGAAACGTCAAATAAAGTTAGGATGTTGAATAAATAATTCAATAATATACACACAGCAACACATGTAATGGCATTTCTCACATATAGCGGAAATCCCCCAAGGTAACCAAGGCCGTGGCATATCAAACAATACAGGTTCTATCAATCAAAGTTAGATTTTCAATTCTATTATTTTTTTTTTCAAATTTTATCAATTTACGGTTATGTTATATGTTATATCAACAGTTATGTTTAGATACATTATCCTTGATTGGCGTATGTAAAGTCCGTCTAGACACTAACAGACGACAACACGGTACCCTGTCACAAGAAACAATATATTTAATGTAAACCTGTATAAAATCATATTTCCACTTAATTGTTTACAGTCATATAATCTACCAATCGTATGAATATAAACAAATAGTATACCCATGACAATCAGAAAGTTATTTTTTTAATAACGAAAGATTGACTTATGTCACTTCAGAGGTATCTAGGTTCAATAGTGCCCCTTTATACCGCCATTGTTAGTCCACTGTCGATACTGACGGTATAACAAGGTCCAAATAACGATCGATTGCGACCGCCATGTAACCTGAAAAAAAACCGGAAACGCGTAGGCCTAGATTCGTGTTTTTGACTTCCTATAACAACCATGTAGATGCTGTGAATGAAGAATCAAACAAATGAATAAAGAAATTGGTTTTAAATTTAGTATACTAAGAGTGCAGTGTTGAATTTCGGAGTTTAACAAAATATATTTACGGTATACCGTATTTATTTGATGAGATTTAAATTTTTCAAGAACAATAAGTTGAATAACTTATTTTACTGAAATAACTGTACTAAATTTTATATCTAAATTATTTCTGAAATAACTATTTCAACACCGATGTGAATCAGAACCTGAGTATCAATTTTTTATGATTCTTTATTAATTATTAATTTATAAATTTCATCAATGTTTCTTCAAAGACAAAAAATGACAAGTAAACATTTTCGTATCTTAATATCCACTTAACATTGAAGAATATTTTCGGAAAAATATAACATTAGAAATATAACCATTTCCGGATATGTTTTGGTTTCCTTTTTAGAAAACTAACATGGGTTGCTTTGACGACTCTTGACTAATAAATCATAGCCAGATACTTTTGCCAAATAAAAGGTACATTATTTCATTGCGTATATCACTCGGGTTTCTTTTAAATTCACAAGAACGCTAGCCGTTAACATCAAGATCGAAAACTTCATGTAATGTATTGGACTTTAGCAAGTCTTCGTAAGCCTAACAGTAGGCCTAACATTGGTTGGCAAAATATTATTATGCAGAACGGTGAGTTTTGCTTTGCCGACTTTTGACTTATAATAAAACATGACTATACACTTTTGTTAAGTAAAAGGTACATTATTTGGTTACTTATAACACTCAAATTTCTTTTGAATTCATAAGAACGCTAACATCAAGAAAACTTCATGCAATATACATCGGACTTTGGCAAGTCTCCTTAAGGCTACCGTACATTACACGGCAATATACATTGTAAGTTCATTTGTCACATTAAGTTGCTCGTACATATACAGATCTTATTATCGTTATATTTTGTAAGGTAATGTTGATAAATTTTGTACTTTTTTCCTTTCAATATAACGCACACAACTCCTAGTGACAGATCTGAAGGAAGGAAACACGTACTCAAAACCATCAGATAGTTCGTCAATACAACCAACACACAAAAAAATTATAAGCGTTATAAAAACTTTCTTTTGCAGTTACCATCCTAACATTCGATAACAATAATCGATCAGTAGCATGAATTACGTAAAATTGAAAAAAAAACCATAAACAATCCGAAATCCACCGAAAGTCTGCCGCGGAGGAAGACAAGAAGAAGGCGTTGTTCGTGATTTTCGGGAGACTAATGATCTCGGAGTAATACAAATATCATGGAGTTCCAACTGAACACTTAAAACACTCCATCCATGGTGTATATGTATGTACAAATTCAATGTCTGTGGTTTTGAATGTTGGGGTTTTATTTTTTCATACCATCAAGTATTACGTGAAATGAACAAAACAACTTTTAATTTTCATCGCGGAGTAGTTTCATTGTTTTGATGTGCACAGGCTCGCCGAGCGTACCTAAGAATGTTGTTTGACAGCATCAAAAAAGCAAGTGATCACCATTGAAAATAATGATGAAAGGTCAAAACATGAATCACGTGCACAAAAACATTGTCCACATCCTCTTTAAACACTAAAAGCCTAATCGTAGAATTATTTTACGCTAAGGTTACTGTTATTGTTTTGTTTAATTTTGTTTATTATAAACGTTTTTCATTTGAACATTAATATGATGAAAATAAAGTATTTGAACGTTCGAATCGCAACGTTTGTAATTGAAAGGGGTTGGTGAATGGCATAATGCGGGGTTTGGTAGTATTGACGGGGTTTCATATAGGGGTTATTAGTATGTTCATGCATTGCCTCATTCTAATATATATTAATGAAGCATGCCAATAGAGACACCACCCAACTCAATCCGGTCAAGTTATACTGACAACTAACAAACCAATCGTCATACTTCAATTTATTTTGAGCGCTAAGCTGGAGCCTTAATACCACGAATAAATGCTTACGACCGAATGAAAATTAGATATGAAGGGGGAAATAAAAGCTGGAAATGAACAAGTTAGCAAATCAATGATGCCGACAACCTGTAAACTCTAACGAATGCTTCCGCGTTCACAAACGGATATTGAAACTGCGAGAACAGTCATTACACACCCACGAATAACAGCTCCTTGGACATGTTCCAGTCAGCTTTATCGGTAGAAATTACAGGTCAGGACAGTGAACAGGACCTGCCCAAGGTCGTATTAAAATCCAATAAAATATCCGTACCAGGTTCCCATACGGAACCTGTCTCGTACAAAATATCTCCAGGTCGACTTGTTTGTATCCTCCGAGACGAGGACAATCGAATCAGGTCTGATCATAAAGCTAGATTAGCCGTCAGTGTTGTACTTGTAGGATGTCTTCTGATCGAACTTGTTCAACAAAATCTTATTGTATTACTCCTGATCAAACACACACCACACCTCGCAGTTCTGGGATGATATATAGAGTGGGAATAAGATTAGTATGACTGGTACTGACGAATGAAACGAAGGCAAGTCCTTCTTGTGAGAATTCTAATTCTATGAGTGTAGACATTGTTCGGGAGACGTAAGGACAAACTGTATTCTACTGTATAGTGAACCACACTGAATCAATCGATCACTGAAATACATGTAATTCAACTTTGCAGGGTAAATTATTTTGATATATCGGAGTTACTTCCCTTCGTTTCAGTCCGTCATCAATGAAACGAAGGCAAGTAACTACAATATTGATAAGAATACTTTTTCCTATAAATTTGAACGTTCGCCTTTATAAGGCACAGTTTATTGACGAGTAACCCTGAATACTTGAAAATAAGACGCGGCTTATTTTCTTTTATAGCAGAGATTTAATTAATTTTCTGTTGATAGTAATAGATAAAAACCCACACTGTATTTTCAAGTTCCGGCTTATTTCCGAATTGGCTAACTTTCGACAGCATTTTAGCGGTAGTCAAATACGGTATGGCTTATTTACGAGTTCTTTTTATTCATTTCATTTTTCTGTTCTCAGAATTGCTTCCCTTCGTTTTACTCCTTCAGTACATTTCACTCCGTTCCAAGGGAAGCAACTCTATTATATCTCTATCATAATTCATTCCGTTTCGTTCCAAGGGAAGCAATTCTTTTAGATCTCTATCAGAATTCACTCTGTTTCGTTCCAAGGGAAGCAACTCTATTAGATCTCTATCATAATTCATTCAGTTTCGTTCCAAGGGAAGCAATTCTTTTAGATCTCTATCAGAATTCATTCCGTTTCGTTCCAAGGGAAGTAACTCTATTAGATCTCTATCAGAATTCACTCTGTCGGGACATTTTGTATCGTACCTACTGTTACCAGAGATTTAGACAGTAGATCTACTGTTACCAGAGATTTAGACAGTAGATCTACTGCTACCAGAGATTTAGACAGTAGGTCTGCTGTTACCAGAGATTAAGACAGTAGACCTACTGTTACCAGAGATTTGGACAGTAGACCTACTGTTACCAGAGATTTAGAACAGTAGATCTACTGTTACCAGAGATTTCGACAGTAGATCTACTGTTACCAGAGATTTAGATAGTAGATCTACTGTTACCAGATATTTAGATTGTTTAGATAATAGATCTCTGATAACAGTACCAATTAATATTGATGATCATTCCCAATACTGAAAAGATCAGTTTTTTCTCCATTCTACTGGAAAAGTAAACATTAAACAAAGTGTATACAAATCCGAGGGGAGTGTTGTAAGACCTAAATCAGTACTACTGCTGCCCTTATGGCATGATCGTAAAAGAGACTACATAATTATATGTAAATTAAGAATTTTATCTTTTTCTTCTTAACGTCTCCCTTGATATCGCCTCACTTTTGGCCTTCAGTTTAGTGTTCGCCCCTGTGAGGTAAGCTCTGCTCCTGCTTATATAGCATAAATGTTGCTGTGTGTATTCAGTGGCATGCTTCAATGATATAGCTAGAGTTCCACTATAAAAGAAGACATAACACGAAATCTCCCAAACCACACACCACACACTGGGGAGGCCATACTTACATGGCCCTGGATGTTAATAGGATGTTTATTAATTAAACAAAGAAACAAAATGATATTTACTGAAGTCAAAACATACACCACGCACTTCATACACAGTATACACACCGTATACATGGGATGGTGTCCTTATATGACCCTGGCTGTTAATAGGACGTTAATTAATCAAACAAACAAACACAATTAATTCAACCTATCTAATTAAACAATTTAAAATAAATAAATTACCAAAATCTATAATGTGAAAAAGGTAATTAAACCAAAAAGACGTACTTTTACACAGATTTATCTAATTACTTTATGGTTACAAACTTTTTGTATGGTACAGAACCACATTAAAACTCTCAAATGGTAGTCAGGTTATGGTCTGCCCACATTTTTATAAGTCACAAACTAACAAATGTACTTCATAAACATGGTTGTGTACACACTTCTGTATACATCAAACTTAATAGTTGTTTATCAATACTTTCTGAAAAGGAACATATTTACCACTTTCAACATTCTATACTAGCAGAAACATATATAATAGAGATTGGAAACTCCTTCTTTGTCTTTGTTGACAGGCAGAGACATGGTTTGATGGGACCAGTTTTCCTGATTGATGTTATTTAATGATTTTTGAAAGCATAAAAAAAAAGCAATTTTAGCTGGTTTTTTCTCTCGAAAATCAGACATTTAATACCGGAAGTGCATTTTGTTTTTATCAATATATAAGTTAAAATATTATTTTTTCTTTCAAATATCGTACTCAAACCATCTGAAAATGACTGAACTTTTATAACATTATTACAAAGTTATTCAGCTGCTATGTAAGAGTTTATCTAAAAACCCCTAAGCACATACAGAGGTAATTCTGTCGATCGTAAAAATAGAAGAGTTGCCAATCTCTATGTATATAATTATGTTTCTGATACTAGATTTTTTATGATTGTGTGCCATTTGATCCTTCTCTGTACCTATAGAGTGACACAAAGGGAGGTAACTCTAATCAGTCTAAATGGTGACAACTTTCTCAAGTCAAGTCAGTTCTTTCCTATTCAAAGTGCAGTAATATTTTCAATTTTGGCATTTCATCATGTTTCAAGTTAGTTTTAAAAATAACAATAATAAATGCAAATGTAGGTACATATAGCAGGACAATAAATTAGACATGTTGCTCTTTTAATAGCAACAGAGTTAAACTTTAGTTTAAATAATATTGCAGATATTTTACAGGAACCTTGACAGGGACTGAAAAGTATGATGTTATAACCACGAATTTACCATATGTAGGTTCAGGATTCTCCTACTAAGTTTTATTATTTTTGTTGTAAGTGTTTTTCTACAATCATGTGCATTTGAATCTGACACAATTTTCTCCCAAAAAAATCTCTTATGATGATGCGACTTTTAATACATATGTACATTGTATGTGTACATTATGAAGAACAACAAACAGCTCAGTAGTTTTTACATATGTACATTATGAAGAACAACAAACAGCTCAGTAGTTTTTACATATGTACATTGTATGTGTACATTATGAAG
>SAYR01069266.1:178-11456 GCA_004382745.1 Argopecten irradians irradians
TAACTAGATGAACGTCCAGATATCGAGATATATACACACACTACACAAAAAATTTGCATTCTTCGATGCACATAGATATAAACACTTGTCAACTTTGGAATTGGATCAGTGGCAGTGTGTATTATTTTTTTGATTCATAATCGCTATCTGTTAAATTTATGTGGCGAAGTCATGGTCTGTTATATGGGGTAATGTTGCAATATTTTTAGAACAACTGAAATTTTTGGCGAGGCAATAAATGAAGATAGAAAATGTGCTCAAATGCTGAAATACTACAAATACATGTTATATATCCACTTTTTTAATATTACTCAAGTGTAAACTTGAATTGATAAATATTTTGGATCAATTTTGCATTGTAAAATTACGGGTGTAAGCTTAAATGTTGACTACCACTGGTAATCAGAAGTCACGCTAGTAAAAACCAGCAACCACCTAGACCACTAGTGGACATCGTAGAATCGTTTGAAAATCTAATATGTGAGTACCTCTGAATATCCCTTTTTTACACAGAGTGATGTCCATATTCTAGAAGTAGTCCATATTCCCTCAATACAAAAATCTTAATTTTTTCAAATATGCCCTTTATTTCGTTTGTCATAAACATTTTGGCCAGTAAAATAAAATAGAGATGGAGCTGTGTGAGAGAGATGGTTTGATATGACAGTGTATGTATTATCCATTTTGGCTGGAATCTTTTCTGTAAGTTTTGTTTATTTACCTTTATCCATTGAAATTATCGTCGTCTTTTTTCCACTTGGCTATTCTCCCATCTCGGAAAGCATTTCTCAATGTGGTGAATAGGTACAAAATCTGAAGATAGAAAATAACAGTAAGCTCTCAATACACGACTACTTATCAATGTGACGGTTTTTATCAGTTTGTCAAAGCTAAACGGGGTGCCAAATATTATTATGGTGTGTAAATCTATGAAAGACCTACTCACAAGATAGTCTGAACGCTGGTACGTTGTCTCTAACATAATTTGATGTTAAACGGACAATCAATGAGTTAATCCTGTTGAGTATAAGCTAATATCCTTAAAAGATCGATCTAAATGCGATAGGTAAATATTTTGAAAACCCAAATTGTTTGTACCTGATTTCACTTGATATAGATACACGAACTTAATTGTGGCACAGTTATCAAGTGAATCTATGTTATTATGTATTACAATAAATTTGGGTCTTAGCGTTAATAGAGTGTAACTTTCAGGAAGTTCTTTATGAAATGCAACTCATTCCTTGGTATGACATTATGTGTGTGATTAATATCTCTGTAGATAATTATATTTGATTATAATTTCGTGTTGTGAACGCATTCTCTTGGATAAGTGTGAGTAGTATGGGCCAAATTAAGACAAACCTTGAAGTATTATGCTTAGGGAAATTTTTTCAAATTTCACACTTCTAAACTCACGCTCTTACAACCACTCAGTCTGTAGATGTGATCGGGTGTCAGATATCTTGAGTAAACTTGAATGCATTATTTCTCAAGTAAAATAGTTTTTTGAACAATACTTGGAAATTCTTAATTTTGAATTATATTTCATTAGTATAAGACCATCCAATTTTTATTCAGTCTTCATGGATTTGACCTCATTCTATATCGATTATGGGAGACCATAAGCAACAACAACAGAGGTATTTCAGAAAAATTCATACACATTATGCTATACATCTTGGGAATAGCGGGGCTTAGCAGCTTTGATTCTGTTCCACTCATCAAGGATCCATAGTGATGTGTTCAGGGAGTATATATAAATACTATTTCTCGCTCAAGAATAATGATGAAAGTACATTTATGTTTTGACTTTTGTAAAGACTTTTAATATTAAATTCGTAAAGTATAAGAATGTATATTTTTTATCTCTCTCTCAATTAAGTAATCTCCTCTGCGTATCATGGTAGCATATAAAAGGAGTATTAGTCAATGGAAGTTTGTGATTTGGTTGTTGATGAGATTTTTGATAAGTTTACGCCCTAATGGCGACGTTTTTTTTATTTATTTGTGCTCTCATAACAAGATACACAACATATAATATAATTGATTCGCCTTAGTCCAAATTAATTTTTGTCTGTGTTGTGGGAGTTTGTAGACATCTTAATATAATGTAAATCTCATGATTGAGAACATTCTATAAAAATCGTCCCTAAATGCGGACATAAGGACATATAAGTGAAATATTAACTCTGTTGAACCTAATTGCAATCCATTTTCCAATTATCTGGTTAACCCGTGCATAATCATGGATTTTATTTGAAATGTCTCCACTAGTCTGGTCTATTTTAACTTCATTTATTGATTCCTCTATTATTCTTCTTTTTTAAATGTTATTAGTGTTTGTGATAACTATTCACTAAGACCTACCTTAGGGTTGTACAATTTTTCTGATGAAATGAATCAGATCACTCTCACCACCATACAATTTTTTCATGCAGTTATGAAACCCACTTGTGTAGTATATTTTCTTCGAAAAATTAAAACTTTCTGATATGCTTTTTCTAGTTCACTTTATTTAAGATCTCAATTTTGAGCTGCATTTAAGAACAACTGAAATTTCGGAGATCGGTAGCCAGACAAACAACAAGGTATTTAGAAAAATCCGAATTAAATCTTTCTTGTTAAGGATCCAAAAGAAGTGACTGGTGTTCAGTTCTTTGTCATGAATAAAATCCAATTTTGTTCTCCAAAGACTGTTTGCGTAAGTTATATCCTTCTTTTTTATACTGGTGATCTTTGCCGCTCTAAGGTGTACTATTACGTTAGTAATTGAGAAGTTTGTAAAA
Organism: Argopecten irradians irradians; assembly: GCA_004382745.1. Taxonomy (NCBI): domain Eukaryota; kingdom Metazoa; phylum Mollusca; class Bivalvia; order Pectinida; family Pectinidae; genus Argopecten; species Argopecten irradians. The sequence goes on from SAYR01069266.1 coordinate 2,968, forward strand.
TAGTCTTCGCCCTCATGATGTTAATGCTCAGGTTAAGTGAGGTTTCATAAGAAGGATAATATTTATTGAGATTCCGCCTTTCAATACTTGTCCTAGAATTGGGATTGTGTTGGTCAGACTTGATTATTAGAGAAATTAATGCTCATCGCCAGTTGAATGAACATCATCTAAAATCGTCTAAATGCCGCATAAATGCAAATACCTTGAACCTTAATTTGTCACTCGAGTATTCTTTATATCTCGCATAGGTGGGTGGTATTTTGATGTCTCCTAGGTCTGGGTTTTAACCATTATGTTTTTATCCTATTATAGTATTCACTATATATGAGATATTTGTATCATAATACTAGCACATAACAGACCACCATTTCTGATCGAAATCAATCATATCTACCCTCCTCTCTCTAGTTTTTGTTCGGAGTTGGGCAGCTGTTTCTGACCTAACCTCAGTTTGTTTTATCACGTTTGTTGTTAATAAACTTTCTGAAATGTTTTTTCTTAGTATACTCAAGGGTCAATGCAAAATTGTGAACTGTATGTTATATGAGGTACATACGTGAAATTAAGAAAGCACTCTAAAGGATGATATTCCACGAGTTTTCTGTTGCAAGTTGAGTAGCCGGGATTATCTCTACGGGGATGAAAAATCCACAAAAACTAATTTTTTGGGTCACTCATTCTCGATCAGACTGAAATCATCATTCAACACACTGACGCAGATGTGTTAGTTATGTTTATTTTATTTTCTCTGTGGTCAACCGGTGAGAGTTAGCACTTGTATAGGTATATCTAAAGTGGGAGATATTTTTGCCGTATGGACTATTTAACGGGTTTGATGTGCTAGCCTGAGATTATCACATACAAAAATGAATTATACTATTCTCGATCACTGAAATCACCAACAGCAACTGTAGACAATCGGGAGTGGTAAGAGAGATCCTTCCTCTTCTCTCAACGCGCACCTTGATTCACCCTCGATCGCTCGCCTCTCCACCCCCGCACACTCACCAATATTTCTCTACCGCCAAGACTCGTTCTGTACAGCGCTTACCTCCTCTCTCTCTCTCGGGTATCGAAAGCAATTAAGAAATACGTCTAAACCGGACAAGATTGTATATCAAAGTTTCCGTCCTAGTGGCGGTTTCCTTTAGCCTTAAGATATCATTGCAGTTGAATAAACCCATTTTATATCTATATAAGATTGCGTCACAAATCTATATATCTTTCTGAGAGGGAGTAGATATCTCTGGAGTATAAATCCTTCACACTCTATGAGTATCTCGCTGATGTTTTTAACAGCAACAACTGAATTTGGAAGCATTGAAACGAATAGGTCACTGATCGGCGTGTGCAGAAGATTGAGTCCACAGCACAGCAAAATATGTGCCATTTTCCTCGAGGTCACTTAAACAGATCGAGAAACTTATGGTACTCAAGTGAGAAAACACAAGGTTGGTTAGTTTAACCTAATTCTAATTTAGGAATAGTATCTGTTCTAATTCACGGGATTGCAATATTCTCCACGAAACAACTGAAATTTGGAGGCATTAAGTTGATGTGAGCCCTAAACGTGTCGCGACAACGAGACGGAGTCCAGAATCACAATGGACAGGTGTGAAGTTATTGCCTGTTGATCGGTCCTGGGGACGGTATTGAGAATCACCAAAAGTGTAGATACCGCAACAAGAGACACAAGACAATATACGTTAGTGAAACAAACTATATTCATTCTGTTTCAAAGGATTGATAATTGATGTGTTCATCGAAAAATTATTCTTACGAAGACTGAATTTTCAGCTAAAGGTATATCTCTCTTTTTCGCTTGTAGGTCAATTAGCTCATCTCAAGGATATATTCTTCAATCAGAAACGATCTTCAGAAGGTGTACGACCTAATGTTGCCGGTTTGTTCACGGACGTCCACGTTAGAATGAGTATGACTTTGGCTATGCATACGAATTGATGTCCGACTAACGTTTATCGGGTTCCTAATACCTAGAATGTCGCCGTATAAAACTCAATGAACGGAGAACCACGTCCTGAAAGTTCGTACTTAAAACTGCTGATATAGGTTTCTTGATGAAAGGATATCTTGAGACCGAGAAATTGCTCAGTATCTTTCTATAATGATATTAGTATAATGTTATAAAGTTTGTTCGGAGTCTGCTCTCCTCAACCGTCCTTGGCATTATTTTTAGCCAAATACTTTGATTTGATATATCTTCGGCAACAACTAGTAATCGAGAGCTTTCAGCAATTTGGTCCAGTTAAACCGCACCCATAGAGATCTCTTGACTCTTAAGAGCGACATTTCACTGTCTACACGAGGAAAACTATCGGGGGTTGTGATGCAAGTTGCATCAAATGTTGAACTTAGAATGGGGACCATTGGTGTTTCCTTCGTCAGAATGTGTGAAAACACGCCTCGGAAATCTTAAAATCTCGATAGAGCATAGAATTGTGGGATACTGCCTGACAGAGGAATTCCATTTTCTCTACACGTTATGTTCCTTTGTTGTAGTGTTTATGACAAAGCGCCATACCCCAATTTGAGCGCTCATTTAAGAACAACTGAAATTTGGGAGAATCTTAGCAACATACCAACAGAGGTATTTAGAAAAATTCCGAATTAATACTTTCTTGTCAAGGATTCCATATTTGTGATGTTGTTCAGGAAAAAAAAAAATAAATTTCTAACCAAAAAGACTGTTTCGTTAAGTTATATCCTCTTTTCCTGGTATGCGGAGCAGTTAGTATGTAATTGAGATTTTATAGTTTCGCCCTATAAGTGCGGTTATTAGCCTAAGAATATATTATTGTACCTATAAGTCAATATGTCTGATGGAGGTTGTCTCTATATAATGTAAACTCCATGATTGGAGAACATCTTAAAACTCGGTCTAAATGCCGACATTGAAAATACTTTGAACCTAATTGCAACAATATCTTTAATGCATATATTGTTTTTGATGTTCTCCCCTAAGTCTGCAATTTTAAACATTATGTTTTATATTATTCCTTTAATTGTTTTTGTATTTTCACTAAGAACCAGCACTTTCTGGGATGAAATCAATCATATCTACCCAATTTGCATGCAGTTGATAAACCCCATTGTATATTTTCTCAAAATTTCAAACTTTCTGGAATGTTTTTCTAGTTACTCTGGCATTTGACTGAATTAAGACAACTGATTAATGTAATAGCATATGATAATGTCCGTGCAGATTATCACACATGTGATTATGTATGGAAAATTTATATTAATGAGAATATGGATCCAGTACTCATACATCGTATAGTGGACTGTTTCCAAAAAAACAACATTTTTTTGCCATTCTCGGATCACTGAAATCTAAAACAAATAAAACATACAGGTATTTAGTTAACTTATTATTATTTCTGTTGCAAGGTTGATTACATTTTAGAAGCAACTGAAATTTTGGAGGGCTTAAAGTTGATGTGCTAGCGAGATTACCACGAACGCAAATGAATTATACTATTCCTCGATGCCACTGGATACACCGACAGCAAACCCAAGTACATGCGTAGTGAAACAAACTAATCTTTCTTTTTTCAAGGAATTGATATTTGATGTGTTTTCACAGAATAAATATTTTCTTACGAAGACTGTTTTGGTAAGATATATCATTCTTTCCTGGTATCAAAGCCTTAAAGATATCAATCAAGATTTCAAAAGTTTCGCCCTAAGTGCGGTTTTTAGCCTAGAAATATGCAGTTGATAAACCATTGTAATATTTTCTTCAAATTAATATTTACTTTCTGAATGTTTTTCTTAGTTATTCTCATTTTGACTGGCATTAAGGGAACAGGACTGGAAATTTTGGAAGGGCATTAAGATGATGTCCAGTGGCGAGATTATCACACACAAAAAAATAAAAAAAAATTGCCATTCTCGATCAGCGTGAAAAATCTACAATAAAAAACACAGGGTATTTTAGGTTAACTTAATTAATATATTTTCTGTTCCAGGGGATTGCTTTTAGTTAACAACTGAAATTTAGAGGCAATTAAGTTGAGTGCCTAGCGAGATTATCACATCATAATATCTCGCAATCATATGGTAAATGAATTAGATTCTATTAGCTCGATCACGTGGAATCCACCGGGAACGAACAACCAAGAACATCGTCAGTGAAACAAACTAATTCTTTCTTTCAAAGATTGATATTGATGTGTTCACGTGATTGCAAGCAATAATATTTTCTTACGAAGACTGTTTCGTAAGGTATATCCTTTTTCCTGGTATCAAAAGCATTAAAGATAATCAATTCAAAGAATTTCCAAAGTTTCGCCTAACAGTGCGTTTTTAAGCATAGATATATTATGATACCTATCAATATGTCCGACTAACGTTGTCTCTAATATAATGTAGAACTCAATGACTTTGAGAACATTCTTAAAATCGTATAAATGCGATAAAATTGAAAATACCTTGAACCTAATTGCGACAGTATCTTTAATGTAATATATTGTTTGTTGATGTCCTCACCTAAGTCTGTTGCAATGTTTTACCATATAGTTTTGATATATTCGTAAAACGATCGTTCTCTGTCAAAACGACCAGATTCTTATGAATCAATCACTTCTACCCCTACTTGTGTGCAGTTGATAATTGAATGCATTTTTTTTCTCAAGTAAAGAGTTTTGAACATCTTTTTCCTTAAGTTTACCGCGGCCCATTTGACCTCATTTAAGAAACAACCTGAATTTGGGAGACCTTAGCAAGCAGCAGGACAGAGGTATTTAGAAAAAATCCGAATTAATCTTTCTGTTCAGGAATCCAATAGTGATGTGTTCAGGAATAAATATTTCTCCTCCAAAAAGCTCGTTTCGTAAGTTTATATCCTCTTGTTCCTGGTTATCTGGAAGTTAGTATGTAATTGAGAATTTTTAGTTTCGCCCTAAGTGCGGTTATAAGCCTTAGGGAAATATAGTATTTGATCCTATCAATAATGTCTCGATGGAGGTTTGTCCTCTAACTATAATGGTAAACTCCATGATTGGAAGACATCTTAAAATCGTCTAAATGCGACATAATGAAAATACTTTTTGAACCTAAATTGCCACAATATCTTTAATGGCATATATTGTTGTTTGATCTCCCTAAGTCTGCGTTTTTAACATTTTCATGTTTTAATATTTTCTTTAATGGTTTTTGTATCTATCACTAAGACCACAACTCTTTCTGATGAAATCAATACATATCTACCCCAATTTGCATGCAGTTGAATAAACCCAATTGTATAATTTCTCTCAATTAAAACTTTCTGAAAATGCTTTTTCTTAGTTACTCTCATTTGAACTGCATTAAGAACAACGTGAAATTGAAAGCGTTAAAGGATGATCGTCCGTGCGAGATTATTACACACAACAAAAGAAAAAAACATTTTTTAGCACCAATTCACTCGGATCACTGAGAATCTACAATAAAAACACAGGTATTTTAGTTAACTTATTATTATTTCCTGTTCAAAGGGATTCATTTAGAACAACTGATTTGGGAGGCAATTAAGTGATGTGCTGAGCGAGATTATGCACACAAAATGAATTATATCTATTCTCGATTCACTGGAATCAACCAACAGACAGCAAAGCGCAAGACATCGTAGTGGAAACAAAACTAATCTTTCTTTTCAAAGGATTGATATTGATGTGTTCACGAATAATATTTTTCTTACGAAAGACTGTTTCGTAAGGTATAATCATCTTTCCTGGGTAATCAAGCATTAAGATACTATGCAAGATTTCAAGTTTCGCCCTAAGTGCGGTTTTTTGATGCACCTAGAATATATTATCAGAATCGCTATGCCATATGTCCGATAACGGTTGTCGTCTAATATATGTAAACTCAATGACTGAGAACATTATCTTACAAATCGTCTAAATTGCGATATAGATGAAAATATCCTTTGAACCTAATTGCACAGTATCTTTAATGTAATATTTGTTTGTTGAAGTGTCCTCCCTAAGTCTGCATTTTTACCAATATGTTTGATATACTATCGCAATGATCGGTATCTGTCAAAACGACCAAAGATTCTTTATGATTGCAATCACTTTACCCTACTTGTGTGGCAGTTGATAAAATTGAATGCATTTTTTCTGCCAGTAAAAAAGTTTTGACAACTTTTCTGAGTTTAACCAACATTTATTGACCGCTCATTTAAGAACCAACGAAATTTGGGAGAGCGCTAGCAACAACAACAGAGGTATGTTAGAAAAAAATCGCCGAAATTAATCTTTCTGTTCAAGGATCCATAGTGATGTGTTCAGGAATAAATATTTCTCCAAAAAGACTGTTTCCGTAAGTTATATCCTCTTTCCTGGTACCGGATCATTAGTATGTAAATCTAGAGATTTTATAGTTTCGCCCTAAGTGCGGTTATTAGCGCCAAAGAATAAAGTATTTGATCCCTTTTGCAATAATGTATGCATGAGTGTCTCTATATATGTAAAACTCCATGACTGAAGAACCTCTTAAAATCGTATAAATGCGACATAATGAAATAATTTGAAACCTAATTGCACAATATCTTTATGCATATATTGTTTTTGATGTCCTTCCCTAAGTCTGCATTTTTAAACGCATTATGTTTTATATTTTCTTTTATTTTTTGTATCTTATGCACTAAAGTACCACAATTTCTGATGAAATTCATCATATCTACCAATTGCATCGCAGTTGATAAACATTGTATATTTTCTCAAATTAAACCTTTCTGAAATGTTTTTCTTAGTTGACTTCTCATACTTGACTGCATTTAAAGAACAAACTGAAATTGGAAGCATTAAGTATGATGTCCGTGCGAGATTTATCACAGCGACACAAAAAGCATTTTTTTTGCCATTGCTCAATCAACTGAAATCTACAAAAAACCCCCAGCTAAGGTATTTTTAGTTAATTATTATTATTTCTGTTCAAGGGGATTGCATTTATGAACAAGTGGACATTTGGAGGCCATTAAGTTGATGTGCTAAGGAGATTTAACACACAAAATGAAATTATACTAATTCTCGATCACTGGAATCACCAAACAAGCACCAAGAACATCGTAGTGAACAAACTAATCTTTTTCTTTTCAAGGATTGATATTGATGTGTACACGAAATAAATATTTCCTTACGAAGACTGTTTCGTAAGGTATAGTCCTCTTTTCCTGGTATAGCATTAAAGATATCAATCAGGATTTCAAAGTTTCGCCCTAAAGTGGCGGTTTTTAGCCTAGAATATATATTGTGCCGAACCTATCATATGTCCGGCACTACGTTGTCTCTAATTAATGTAAACTCAATGATGAGAATCAATCTTAAAGGATGCGTCTAAAATTGCGAAATAATGAAAATTCCTTGAACCTAATTGCACCAGTATCTTTAATGTATATATTTGGTTGTTGATGTCTCCCTAAGTCTGCATTTTTACCAAATATGTTTTGAATATATTAGTAAACGATTGGCTGTATGCTGTCAAACGACAAAAGATTCTTTGAAACAATCACTTCTACCCGCTTCTTAGTGTGCCCAGTTGATAAATTGGAAATGCATTTTTTAAATTAAGAAGTTTTGACAACTTTTCTTAGTTTACCCCATTTGACCTCATTTAAGAACAACTGAAATTTGGGAGACCTAGCAACAACAACAGAGGTATTTAGAAAAATCCGAATTAATCTTTCTGTTCAAGGATCCATAGTGATGTGTTCAGGAATAAAATTTTCTCCAAAAAGACTGTTTCGTAAGTTATATCCTCTTTTCCTGGTATCGGAGCATTAGTATGTAAATTGAGATTTTATAGTTTCGCCCTAAGTGCGGTTATTAGCCAAGAATATAGTATTGATCCTTTCAATATGTCTGATGGAGGTTGTCTGTAATATAATGTAAACTCCATGACTGAGAACATCTTAAAATCGTCTAAATGCGACATAATGAAAATACTTTGAACCTAATTGCACAATATCTTTAATGCATATATTGTTTTTGATGTCTCCCTAAGTCTGCATTTTAACCATTATGTTTTATATTTTCTTTAATGTTTTGTATCTATCATTAAGACCACCATTTCTGATGAAATCAATCATATCTACCCAATTTGCATGCAGTTGATGAACCCATTGTATATTTTCTCAAATTAAACTTTCTGAAATGTTTTTCTTAGTTACTCTCATTTGACTGCATTTAAGAACAACTGAAATTTCGGAGATCTAGCAACAACAATAGAGGTATTTAGAAAAATCCGAATTAATCTTTCTGTTCAAGGATCCATAGTGATGTATTCAGGAATAAAATATTTCTCCAAAAAGACTGTTTCGTAAGTTATATCCTCTTTTCCTGGTATCGGAGCATTAGTATGTTAATCGAGATTTTATAGTTTCGCCCTAAGTGCGGTTATTAGCCAAGAATATATTATTGATCCTTTCAATATGTCTGATGGAGGTTGTCTCTTATATAATGTAAACTCCATGATTGAGAACATCT
>SAYR01069273.1:0-20027 GCA_004382745.1 Argopecten irradians irradians
CCATTCGAATGCCAATAGTACTGAGAACTTTCGGAGACGTTCAATTAGAGTGCATTGCTTCTTTCATAGATGTCAGCATGCAGGGTGACAAACGAATCGTCACACAATGACAGACTACTTTAGAGTAAACAAGAGCTGTTTGAGAACAGCAACGCTCGGCTTTTTAATTTTTTACTGACAGGAACTGTTTGAGAACAGCAACGCTCGAATATTTCAGTTTTTACTTACAAGAGCCAAGCACATTTTAAGTTCTCATTCTGAGTTTCTCTTAATAAAGTGTCCATTTCAAAAACAACACTTATAACCGCTAAATCAAAGCAGAAACCGATATGTGAAGTTAATGATAACAACGTTTCAGCATTTCATTCAAAGCCAATCAAGCATATTACGGCCTATTGAGTCGTCTGATTTTATTCATTTTTAAAAATTCTGAATTCCCCTTCCTTCAAATGATTGTCAAAAGAAAGAAAGAAATTATTTTGTGTATTTTAGGAGAACATCATTTCCAATTGGCACAAAACGGCCTGATAAGATATCCAAGAACTGGTTCAAATGCTGACGCCGACAGGATTTATATACCTTTGAAGTAGAACTACAAAATGTGCTTGTTTTGTCCTAAATGTCTAAGACACGACAGAAGACAAAATCGCTTTTACTTTGGCAACGCTGGTCTCGTCCTGTCCACAGTTCTATTAGATACATTGTATACTTGTTGTAATATCATTTAAAGGGTTTAGAAAATAACAATACATCTCTTTAAGATTCATGTATAGGCTTTAACCAGTGATATTTTGCAAGCCTACAACTCATTACAGTGCTGCAATTGTTGTAAATGCAAATGGCTGCTTTAAATTGCGGATCACAAATATAGCATATAAGAAGACATTTTAATTGATACAAGTGCTCTTATATACACTATAAGGTACTCTGAACATGACAAGAAGACTATTTACGAAAAACAATAGTTAAAATGTGGACTTTGAGGCTCTTTCCGGAAATTTGTATTTTTCACCCCAAACAGATCGGTTGAACTATTTTTTTCGTGAAGAGTCTTCTTGTCATGTTCAGAGTACCTTATGGTGTCTACAAGAACATTTGTATCAATTGAGATGGCTTCTTATATGCGATATTTGTGATCCGCCATTTATAGCAGCCATTTGCATTTACTACAATAGGCTCCTGCGCTATTTGCTGGTCCGATTTTGCCAAACAAACTGTTGGAGTACCTGGCATATTCACAACTGAACACGATGGCATGATTATTTGATTCCATCAATGCAATTCACACGAGTTCTATGTCTTCTCCAGAAATATACATTTTTCTCATATTTTACTGAATTTTACAAGCAGCTTCACAAATTACATATCAACAGTAAAACTGACAGTTAGCCAGGGTATATAACATCAATTAATGAAATTAGTTCTGTTCAATTGCAGCACAGTAATGAGTTTTAGGCTTGCAAAATATCACTGTTTAAAGCGTTTACATGAACCTTAAATATACATACGTCATGCCATTTTAAATACAATTTTACAAAAGTCATTGTATCTAACATATATGACATCTATACTTTTTGCATTGTTATTGTATAATTCAACATAAAAATGACTTAGCTACACTACAACATTTCTAAGTCACCATCTTACTTCTTTGTTACAGATGAAGTGAGAACTGGAACCTACCGACAACTGTTCCACCCCGAGCAGCTCATCACGGGGAAGGAAGACGCTGCCAATAACTATGCCCGTGGTCACTACACCGTAGGCAAGGAGCTCATCGACCTCGTCCTCGACAGGATCCGCAAACTGGCGGACCAGTGTACCGGTCTCCAAGGCTTCCTTCTCTTCCACAGCTTCGGAGGTGGAACTGGATCCGGCTTTACTTCTCTGCTGATGGAACGTCTCAGTGTTGATTATGGAAAGAAATCTAAGCTAGAGTTCGCCATCTACCCGGCGCCTCAGATCTCCACGGCTGTAGTCGAGCCTTACAACTCTATACTAACCACCCATACCACACTGGAGCATTCCGACTGTGCCTTCATGGTGGACAACGAGGCCATCTACGACATCTGTCGTCGTAACCTCGACATAGAACGTCCAACCTACACTAATTTGAACCGTCTGATAGGACAAATCGTCAGCTCCATCACCGCCTCTCTGCGTTTTGACGGCGCTTTAAACGTCGACCTGACCGAGTTCCAGACCAACCTGGTGCCTTATCCACGTATCCACTTCCCCCTTGCAACCTACGCTCCAGTTATCTCCGCCGAGAAAGCCTACCACGAACAACTTACGGTCGCTGAAATCACCAATGCTTGCTTTGAACCGGCTAACCAGTTAGTGAAATGTGACCCTCGTCACGGTAAATACATGGCCTGTTGTCTTCTGTACCGAGGTGATGTCGTACCAAAGGATGTTAACGCTGCCATTGCTACCATCAAGACCAAGAGGACAATCCAGTTTGTCGACTGGTGCCCGACTGGTTTCAAGGTCGGAATTAACTACCAGCCACCAACTGTTGTACCTGGGGGTGATCTGGCCAAGGTACAGCGTGCCGTGTGCATGTTGAGCAATACTACCGCAATCGCCGAAGCCTGGGCTCGTCTTGACCACAAATTCGATCTGATGTACGCAAAGCGTGCTTTCGTCCACTGGTACGTCGGTGAGGGTATGGAGGAGGGAGAGTTCTCTGAAGCTCGTGAGGATTTGGCAGCTCTGGAGAAGGACTATGAGGAGGTCGGAGTTGACTCTGTAGAAGGTGAAGGGGAGGAAGAGGGTGACGAATATTAAGCTGCACTCCTACTCATTTATTAATTAATATGAAGTGATTTAGCATGGATGGCATTAAAAAAATTTCTCATGGCTGATGTTGATATTAACAGAAGTAATTATAATTTTTAATAAATTTTATTAAAACTTTTCTCATTTTCTCAATGTCTCCTAGCAAAAATGGTCTTCAAAGCATTGATTTTTGATTTTCGATGTTCTCATTTGCCATTTATTTGGTATCAATATGAAATTTATAGTTACGGTATAACATGAAACGAGTGTACTTTCTTTCGTTGCAAAAAGCAGTTACATTATTTTGTTGGTATGAAATATTCGTGTACAAAAATAATAGTGGTAAATTTTTAGAACAATAAAAACAGAAAATTGTCAAACAACTATCGTTGATTTTTAGTTTCCTTTTTCCATAATAAGCACGCAAACAACGAAAGTATCCACATAATAACTATTTCTTATTATATTAACAGTAATCAAATAAAAAAAACACATTTAATATTACAAGCTACACACTTATTTTATTTCGTTTAATCGAAATAATATTTCGTTTTCACGAGACGTTATTTCGTTTTATCGAAATATTTTTTTTCGTTTCATAAAAACATAATTTCGTTTAATCGAAAAATTATTTAGTTTTAACGAAATAACAGCAATGTATTATTACGTAACCATTTCACTATGATCAGGTATAAATCAGAGGGACAAAAGACTGACGACTTATATCAAAACTCGAGTAGTGATCAGAGAGTTTGTGTACCACAAATAAATAACTGTAATATATGTATAGTAAAATGTTATACATTGTAATTTTGTAACAAGTTCCCGTCACTTCTGGGCGGCTTCCGCCCCCCACTACCCCTACCGGGCTCCCCCTGCACCCTGAGCAGGGGGCTATCGCCCCCCTGCACACCCAGGCATGAGGCCTATCCCAAACCTAGTTACGCCCGCTGGCTTATGTCGTCTTCGATGGGTAGAAACATGTGGGCTTAACCAACTTCGTATGAATGTATACATCGCTTGATTGGTAACAAAAACCAAAGTGTAAGAATCTATATAAGCAGTTAACGACATGACGTTGTTTGTGTTTACTTCATTGTTTACGAGTTCTTGGTCGAGCACCCCATGGGCAGCCTCATCAGAGTAACACAAACGTGTGTTCGGTTCGAGTACATTTCGATAAAGCCATGATTAGCCAAAGTGATCTATAAAACGTAATACACAACTACATATAAGATTCAGCAAATAATCAATTAGTAATTATAATTTTGTTAATTGCTTGCTTTCCATTCGAAGAACAAAACACTTTTTAATAGTTTTAGCCAAGTTTATATAGAAACTACATGTAAATACAAAGTTATATGAATTTGAGGTCCCACGCGTGGAATGCGTGGGCGTAACGTGCAAGTCGATCGCGATCGAGCAACTTGACCGCTAAATTGTCGTTGTTTGAAGAATTGGTCTCCTCTTTCACCAACTTCCAACAGACGCATGTGTGCTCGCTGACACGTATAAGTTTGGCGGATTTGCTTCGCCATGCAGATAGTTGAAGTTTGTTAGGGAATCCCACTTTTTATGTGCCTACGCATGCGTACTGAGATTGTTTTGGCTCTGGGGCGGAACTACGATTTCCCCTACTCCGAAGAGGATTTTCTATGTTTTTAAAAAACAATGAAATGATAGGCATTTTTTATTAGCGAAATTTCATAAGGAATATATGCTCTACTATTCAGCAAAGTTTGGTACTTTATGACGATATATTTTTCACCCCAAAACATTTAATTGGGGCTTTAATTCAATAGCAAATTTAAAAAATTAAATTTTGAATTCTAAAGACTGGTTTGCCTCTTTTAAACCTCTTCCATGGCGATTTGTGTGTGAATTTATTATCACTTGCAGATAGACATTTAATTACACACGGTTATATCAAGTTATTTCAGTAACCGAACATTGTAAAAGACTTAAAATAGAAATCTAATTGAATTTTTCATTAATTCATGATCGAATATCAGAAACTGGTTTACATTAAATGGTAAAGGAAAAATCATTTATGGCAAAATTTGAAACGTGTCAAATTTGAATTTCGAGTAATTATGTTATAATTATGGTTGACTAGTCTTAGTAATTTTATCAAACAGGACAAATATTTTATATAGATTGTGTCTTGCCTTTTTTAGGAAGATAGTGTAAGTCATGGTGTGGCATCTGTTATGTCATCCCCTGTCAACATTTTATTAAATCGCTGACTAGTCACTGGAGTTCGCACGGCTTGTAATCAACTTTGCCTGAAACGTCCTTAGGGGAAGAGGAACAGAGATTGAATCTTTGTATGTCATGACCCCTATGAATAGTTGGTGAGATAATGGCCGTCTAGCAAAGTGAAGCAAAAACCACTTGAACAAGTTAAAATGTAAATTATTTTTTATTGCTATATCAGATGGTAGTTTGTTGGACTCCGTTCAAACAGGCAGAAGATATTTCTAAGCCTGCATGGAAAGAAAGTTAATATTCGTCACCCTCTTCCTCCCCTTCACCTTCTACAGAGTCAACTCCCGACCTCTCATAGTTCCTTCTCAGAGCTGCCAAATCCTCACGAGCTTCAGAGAACTCTCCCCTTCCTCCATACCCTCCTCCCGACGTACCATGAACAAAAGCACGCTTGGCGACATCAGGTACGAATTTGTGGTCAAGACGAAGCCCAGGCTTCGGCGATTGCGGTAGTATTGCTAACATGCACACGGCACGCTTACCTTGGCCAGATCACCACAGGTACAACAGTTGGTGGCTGGTAGTTAAATTCCGACCTTGAAACCAGTCAGGCACCAGTCGACAAACTGGAATTGTCCTCTTGGTCTTGATAGAGCAATGGGCAGCGTTAAATCCTTGGGTACAACATGCCCTGGTACAACATACAGCAGGGCCATGTATTACCGTGGCTGGATCACATATTTACCAACTGGTTTAGCCGGTTCAAAGCAGGCATTGGTGATTTCAGCGACCGTAAGTTGTTTCGTGGTAGGCTTTCTCGGCGGAGATGACTGGAGCGTAGGTTGCAAGGGGGAAGTGGATACGCGGAGTAAGGCACCAGGTTGGCTCTGGAACCGGTCAGGTCGACTTTAAGCGCCGTCAAAACGCAGAGAGGCGGTGATGAGGAGCTGACGATTTGTCCTATCAGACGGTTCAGATTAGTGTAGGGTTGGACGTTCTATGTCGAGGTTACACGACAGTGTAGTAGATGGCTCGTTGTCACCATGAAGCACAGTCGGAATGCTCCAGTGTGGTATGGGTGGTTAGTATAAGAGTTGTAAGGCTCGACTACAGCCGTGGAGAATCTGAGGCGCCGGGTAGATGGCGAACCTAGCTTAGAATTTCCTTTCCATAATCAACACTGAGACTTCCATCAGCAGAGAAGTAAAGCCGGATCCAGTTCCACCTCCGAAGCTGTGGAAGAGAAGGAAGCCTTGAGAGACCGGTACACTGGTCCGCCAGTTGCGATCTGTCGAGACGAGGTCGATGAGCTCCTTGCCTACGTGTAGTGACCAACGGCATAGTTATTTGGCAGCGTCTTCCTTCCCCGTGATGAGGCTGCTCGGGGTGGAACAGTTGTCGGAGGTTCCAGTTCTCACTTCATCTTAACCAAAGAAGTAAGATGCGTGACTTAGAAATTTGTAGTGTAGCTAAGTCATTTTTATGTTGAATATATACAATAACAATGCAAAAAGTATAGAAGTCATATATGTTTAAAAAGATGTATTGTATCTAAGACCCTTTAAATGATCTACAACAAGTAATACAATGTTTCTATTACGAACCTGTGGACAGGAGAGACCAGCGTTACCTAAGTAAAAAGCGATATTGTCTCTGTCGTTTATTAGACATTATGGGCAAAACAATACATTTGTAATTCTACTTCAAATTATATAAAACCTGTCGGCGTGAAGATTTGAACCAGTCTGGGATTTAGCTTAACCACGCCGACGTTTTTGGCCCAATTGGAAATGATGTCTCCTAAAATACACAAAATAATTCTTTCTTCTTTTGGCCAATATTTGAAGAAGGGGGAATTCAGAATTTTTTAAAATATGAATAAAGATCAAACGACTCAATAGGCCGTAATATGCTTTGATTAATTAAGGCTTCGAATGAAATGCTAAACGGTGTTATCATTAAACGTCACATATCGTTTCTTGCTTTGATTAGCGGTCTATACAGTGTTGTTTCTAAATGAATACGTGTATAAAGAAACTCAAATGAGAAAACTTAAAATGTGCTTGCTCTGTAAGTAAAAACTGAAAAGAAACGATTTACTAGTCCCAAACAGGCTCTCGGAAGTAAAAACTGGAAAGATTCGAGCGTTTGCTCGTCAAACATTCCTGTCAGTAAAAACTGGAAAGAGCGAGCGTTTTGCTGTTCTCAAACAGCTCCTGAAGAGTCGGAACTTGTTGTTCTCAACAGTTCCTGTCTGTTAAAAACTTAAAAAGCCGAGCGTTGCTCGTTCTCAAACTACAGCTCTGTTACTCTAAAGTATGTCTGTCATGGTGTTGTGACGATTCGTTTATTCAAGCAAGGCAACTCTAATTGAACGTCTTCAAAGTCTCAGTTACTATTGCATTCGAATGGATTATTTTAAAATAATCTCAATTTATAAAACTTGATCTTTGATATAGGATACTGGAGCCTAATATTTCTGTGCAGCTTAAAACGAAAATGTGGTCTAGGACAATTAGTAATTTATTTACCTGTCCTTCTTTATTGTGAATACTACCAATCAATTATCGCTAACAAACATTTCACGTTTATTTAGACCAATCAAGCATGACGTATTTTACATCTGCGGTGTAAGTACCGTGACCAACAGTACTTTGCTAAGGATTCCTGAATCTCCGCACGGATGGAACTATGCCGTAATGAACATAGCTTCAATGATAATTGATATGCATACAAAATACTTGTATTTTATGCTCTAAAACTAAATACTCCTTACAAATTATAAAATATCGATTTCATTTAAGACACTTGGT
This sequence comes from Argopecten irradians irradians, assembly GCA_004382745.1. Classification (NCBI taxonomy): domain Eukaryota; kingdom Metazoa; phylum Mollusca; class Bivalvia; order Pectinida; family Pectinidae; genus Argopecten; species Argopecten irradians. The sequence goes on from SAYR01069273.1 coordinate 7,803, forward strand.
AAAAGTCTTTGGGTATAGTATTTGGAATTATAGTATTGGATTCACAAAATATAAAACTCTTTGTATATATACAAATAAACATTGAAGTTAAATTATGAAGACAAAAAAATCGTTACCAGTAGTTTATATGTTAAATGATTAAAATTTTAAACCTAAGCAATGACGAGAACGCCTATGAATACTCAGATATTAAACGGATTTACCTTGAATAATCGATACTTATACCACTGTTCAATTCTGAAGGTTAACCAGCACAGGGATGCGACTATTAAGGAAAGGAAATCGGGAATTATTCCTCGTTATTATTGTCGTGTTTAATAGATGTAACTATATACTTGACTATTACAGAAATCAGTTGCAAGCTGACAACACAAATATCTTAATACCAAATCAACCTCAATGCTGTGAAGCTCTGTTGCGAGGATAATCTTTATTTTTCAACCGCCAAAAAATATTTGCTATTTACTATCAGCTTTGAAGTTTGAGTAATAACTATCAAACCTTCTGAAAAATGTTAAAGAGCAAAAGATTTGTATTGTAGGTTTAGTTTACGTTCTCTAAAAAAATACTTGTAAAGAATGAGAAACACTATACAACAAGCTCACACAAATTTAGAAGATCTGTATACTAAGCTAAATTCCTGTTTATTGTATATATGTGTTATTATATCATCTTTAATACATTAATTTGGTGTTTAAAGAATCTGTTTCTTCAGCTCATATCATATTTTTTGTCTAACCTACGTTACCTTCATAATACCAATATTATGTGTCTTCACAAATCTCACATTTTCAAGCAATGATTTTCGCACTTCAGAGCATAAATTAATTAAGTTTTCTCATACAATGCTACGCTAACCATTAGCTTTGTTTGTCTTGTATTCTAAGAAAAAGATCATTAATCTTTTAAACGACCAAAATTGTCAGTGTGCCATTTGTCTGTCTTTGCTCTGTAATTCTCGCTGTGCTATACTTATCAGATTTCGTTATCCTGTGTTTGTTATTATCTTGTTATTATGCAGCTGTTATACACTATACATTGTAGTGTAATCGCTAAAGCTTTGTCTGTTACGGGGCTTTCGTTATCTATCACCAGTCTATGTTATATGACACTCTGTCTTTATATGATATGGTCTTAAATTATTACTTTTACGATCTTCAAATTAAAATGCTTCATTTTAACTCACACTAAAATTAGTTGTATAATCTGCAATTTTTACTTTTGCTTATGTTAGCATATATGTACATTAACTTATTCGTTAGTGTTTAATCCCTACGTAGTAAACGGTGTTTGTACAAATTCGAGTGTTTCATATTTAACATCTTGTATCCTCTAATTTCGTGATATATATAAAAACCTAATCATTTGATTTCACATTTATATAATCTTTGTGTTGTAACAAACATATATACTTTGTTGTCGCGAAAAATAGCTCAAAAGAGCTATGTATTGTTTTAAGAATATGCGACTAAAAAAATTATTGTATTGTGTTTTATTATTTAAAGAAAAAAAAAAAAAAAAAAAAAAAAGCTTTCCTTGTTGTGCTTGGGACGCACAGATAAAAAGCTATTGCGATTATCCCGATTTAAAATCATTCATTTTTCCATTAATATGAGTCGCCGACTTATAGAAACACATTTCACAATGCTCTCATGAAATTCCAAGAAGTGTTTATCTCTAAACGTGTTACAGACACATTAATCTATAGTCATTACATATTTCATGGATACCTGGATATGAAAGGTGTTGATGCACTTAAATTAGTAGCCCAAGGACGACAGATACAAACAAGGACTCGATAATTAATTGGACTTTAAAGATCACGATTAAATCAATGAAGCCATATATTACAATATATACATTAAATATGATCACAAAATTGGTATTGAAGTAGTAGTTTTCAGTCTCATATCCATAACCAACAAAATGCAATAATATGCCCTATTTTGATGTGTTTAAGAGATTTATATAGAACATTGTTTTATTTTAAATTAATATCTGCAACATCCTGTTTAATCCCACGGCATATAGTACGAACATAACAATTCTTGACGAGGCGATTTAGTTTTTAATTTGATTGGATATCAATTCTTTTTATATTACTGAATGTTGGATATGTATATTTATGTTTGTGTGGATTTCGATTAGGAATTTATTCTTGACAATGAACACCTAACCGACGACTGTGTGCTCCAGATCCAAAATGACAGCCCTGGGGACATGTTTTGGCCCGCTCCAGTCTCGCTGAAGAAGCTGTGAAGGAGTCGTCTCCCCCTCCGATGGTCTTGTCTGAGGGCATCTGACCATCAGGCTGGATACCTGCTCCAGACAGTACAAACTCCCCAACAGTCATTGCCCATCTGGACTCCGGCCTTGGCCGACATGGACGCTGAACACTCACGCTGAAATTGTAAAACCAAAATTGAATGTATTGCCATGTCAAAAATAGATAAAAATAAACATGTAGATATAAAATTTTATAAGCTAAACATCAAAACGGAAACATTTGTTCTCATTTGGTAACAATAACGATAGTATTTCATCCATTTATTTTCATACATAAAGCCTATTATTCCAGCACCTTGTGTTTTTGTCAAGACAAATGATGTTGATGGAGCCCTGAATCAGAAAACTATTACTCACCATTTTTGATTGAGATTGGTTACAATCCTCCTTGAGACAGCGATGAGTCGTAAGGCGATGATCTAAAACTTCCTGGATTACAGATCCTTATAAGTCAGCCAGGACGAAGGGCGGGATTTACCCTCCGTGATTAAGAACCGTAGTTACCGTTACAAGCAGACGACGACAAAGAGAGGAGAAGCAATCACTTTGATAGTGGGAATTGATACATCCAGCCATGCGTTGTTCTGATACTACTTAACGATCCGTCCTAGCTAGCACTGAACCATAACGCCTAATTTTACACCTTGTACGTTTTACTTTTGTGATTGTGTCATTGGCAACTGTTGTGAGACACAGGTTAATGACAGACCCCACAGCTACCTGAAATAAACCATGTTATCAACTTAAACTCTAAAAATATATCACACCAATTTTCGTGACAACCAGGTGTCTTTGGGCCTAATGGTAAGGTGTACGGGACATACTACCACACTCTCCTCCACTTTCTGGGTGTCAAAGAACTAATAATCCTCACGAGGTTAGTTTACGGGTTATCTGACCTTAGTCGAGGTGTTTTCCCGTACTTTAGGTTTTCCCCACCTACGTAATCTGGCATATATTCATTTGGTAAATTATTTACTGTTCATACGGACTAATATATAATACGATGGACAAGTATAAAATTGAAAAACCCAATTGTTTTTTCCACTTTACTCATTTGCCAAAGTATTGTAGCATCAAATTACCACTTAATGTATATACTTTTACCACAGAACAAAACCACAACTACAAAAATACACCTTAACATTACCCCCAAAATACACCAAAATATTACCCAAAATACTCCAAAAACATTACCAAATTACACAAACCAAAACAGTACCTAAATATACACCAAAATATTACACAAAATACACTGAAACATTTACACAAAATACACCAAAACATTAGACAAAAGGTACACCAAAATATTACACAAAAAAACACCCAAACCATTACACAAAATACAACAAAACATTACACAAAAATACACCAAAACATTCACAAAAATACACCCAAAATATATCCAAAAATACACCAAAACATTACACAAATATACACCAAAATATAACCCAAAAAAATACACCAAAACATTACAAAAATAACACCCAACATTGACACAAATATACAACAAAACATTACACAAAAAATACACAAACATTACACAAAATACACCAATTTATTTTATTTATGATTATATTAATTTTTAATTTTAATTTATTAAATTATTATTTATTTTTTATATTTATTTTATATTATTTATTATTAATTTATATATATTATATAATTTATTTAAATCTTATTAAATTATATGATTAGATTTAATTATTATTTATTTTTATATATTTTTTAATTATTATTTTATATTTATATTTTTTATATTATTTATTATTTTAATATTAATTTATATTCATAAGTTTTTTTATTAATTTATTTATTTTTATTTAATATATAAAATTATATATATTTATTTTTTTTTTATAATATTTTATATTTATTATATATTTATTTATAATTATTTTTTTTATTATTATATATCATTATTATTATTTTTTTATTTATTATAATTTAAATTTATTTTATTATATTATATTATTTTATTTTTATATTATATATTCTTTTTATTATTAATATATAATCATTTTATACTAACATCTATCCGATACACTTATACAGGTACCTCTACTTTATAATTAGCCTGTACTGTTTTAACTAATTAACTGCAATCACATATGTTCGGATATTAAGCTCAATTTGAGTGATTTATACTTACTTTAATCTTTTATAATTACTCCTCGATCGAAAAAGTCTCACTGAGCCAATATATTAATGTTTTTTCATATTGCGTGTTCTACCTTTAATGTTACAAAGTGGCCGTAGTTTTAATATACTCTATTATCTACTGTATGTTCACTAAACGATTTAATACTCACGTTTCTGCATGTATACTATTAATTTATTTATTTATATATTTTATTATATTTATAGATTATGTTGATTCGTTTAATTATTAAAATATATTTTTATTATATTAATTTTCTTATTTATATATATATAATTATATATTATATTTATTTTACTTATTTATATGAAATTTCAATAGATATCTTTTAATTATTTTGTTTATATTATCTCATTAAATTGTTTATTTATTAATATTATTTTTTATTATTAATTTTTTTATTTCTTTTACTTAAATTATATTTATAATATTTATATTAATATATATTATTTTATTATATTATTATTAAATGTGTTGATTATTAATTTATTATTTATTTTTTTATATTTTTTATATTTTATTAATACTTTAAAATATATTAATTATATTTTTTATTATATTTTTTTTTTTTATATTATTAGTTTTATTGTATATATGTTAATGTTATTAATATTTTATATTTTTTTTTTTATTATTTTATATTTATATTAAAATTTATAAGTTTATTATTTATATTTATATTATGATTATTTCAAAAATATTTTATTAGTTTTTTATCTTAATTATAATTATAATTAATTATTTATTAATTAGTTTAATTTATATTTTTTATATTAGAAGTATTATATTTTATATTTATTTTATAATTCTTATTTATTGACGAAGTTATATGAATTTAACCACTGACTTCACACTATCGATCACTGCATATCTAGACTCCTGTAGGCTATATAGTGATATCTAATCATTTTATTTAATTTATTTATATTTAATATTTATTAATTTATTATAATTAATTTATTTATTTTTTTATTTTATTTTATTATATTTTTTTAATTAACTATTATATTATTAATCTATTTATTATTATTATTTTATAATTATTTTATTTAATTTAATATTTTTATATATATTCAATTGCGTATATATATTGCATTCCAATGGCAAAGTTATATTGGTCTCAAGTCTGTCACCAGTGCTGCAAGCATTAAAAATTTATTTTTTATTTTTTTTTATTTATGTTTTTATTAATTATATATTATTATTAATTATATATTTATAATAATTTATTTTTTTATTTAATTTTATATATTTAAATTATTATATTTTTAATAATTATTAATTTTTTTATTATATTTTATGTATAATATTATTTTTTTATTTATTTATTATTTTATTAATATTATTTGTATTTATTTATATTGTCCTATATCAAACTATATTTATTAATTTAATCTATTTTTTTATTAGATATTATAATTTTATGTTTCTATATAATTTATTAACTATTATTTATTTTTTTATATTTATTATAATTATATTTTCATTATAATAGTCTTTTATATATTTAAAAATTATTTTATTATTATAATTAATATTTATAATTAATTATATTTAATATATTTATAAATTTAATTATTATTTATTTATTTTTTTTTATATTTATATTAATTTTATTTTTTAATTATTTTAATATTATATTTTTATTTATTTTTATATATTTATTTATATTAATATTATTTAATAATTATTATTTATTTATTTTTTTTATTTTTATTTATTTATCATATTTTATAAATAATATATTTTTTATTTATTATTTATTTTTTTAATTTAATATTTATTATATTTATATAGATTTATTATATTATATTATATTATTTATTTATAATTATTATTATATTATTTATTATTTTTTTATATTATTTATTATAATTTTAAATTTTATAATTTTATATAATTATTTATTTATAATTTATTATATATATATTAAATATTTTAGTTATAATAATTTTATTAAATTTTATTTTTTTTTTATTATTATTATTATTTTATCATTATGATTATATTATTATTATTTTATATATTTATAATTATATTAATATTTAATTTATTATTATTTTAATGTTAATATATAGTTATAAATTTTATTTAGAATTTATTATTATTATTTATATTTTAATAATTATATAATAATAAAATAATTTATTATTATTTTATTATATTTATATTAAATAATTTTTATTTTAATTATTTATTATCTCAATTAAAATATTAATTATTATATTATATATTATTATTGTTTTATATATTTATTATATTTTATTTTATTAAATTTTATTATAATTTATATTATTTTACAATTATATTATTATTATTTTATAATATATATTTATATTTTATATATATTATATTATTATATTAATTTTAATTTATTTATTTATTTAATATAATTTTATTTATTTTATTATTAATTTAATTTATAATTTTTTTTTATATTAGTTTATTTATATATATATATTTTATATGTTAGATTTTTTTTATATTATATTTTATTATTTATTCTAGTTATATTATTTAATTTTATACTTACTCACTTTATTTTTTTTCTTATTTAATAATATTTATTTTTAATTATTTATTTTTTTATATTATTTATTTATATTATAATTATTATATATTTATATTGATATTTTGATATTATTATTTTTATTATTTATATTTAATATATATATTATATATTATATTATTATATATATAATTTTTTATATTTTAATAATTTATTATATAATTTTAATTATATATTGGTAGTTATATATTAATTTTTTTTTATTTATTCATTTATATTAATTTTTATATTTTATAAATTTATCTTATTTAATTTTTTAATATATGATTATATTTTATTAATTAATTATTTATTATATTTTTATTTTATATTATTTTTTTTATATATAATTATATATTAATTTATTAAATTTATATTATTATTATTTTATATATTTTTATTATTATATTATTTATAACTATTAATTTATTTATATATTTAATTATATTTATTTATTTTTTTTAAATATTTGTTATATTATTTAATATTTAGATTTTTTTTTATATTATATTATTATTTAATTATAATAATTATATTTATATTTAAATAATATATTATTAATTTCTTATTATATAATTTATATAATTTATATTTTTTTTTTTTTTTATTATTATAATTTAAATATTTATAAAATTTTAATATATTATATATTATATATTTTTTTATTATTTATTATTTTTAAATTTATTTAATATTATTAATATATTAATTTATATATTTTAAATAATATTTTTATATTTTATATTAAAATTATTTTTAATATTTTATATATTTATTATTATAATATTTATAATTTTTTTATATATTATTTTATATAATTATTAGATTTAATTTATTATTTAATATATTTTTTTATATTTATATTTTTATTATTTTTATTATTAATAATCTTTTAATTTATTATATTTAAATTTTATTTAATTTTAAAATTTTTATATTATTTTATTATATATTTAATATTATTTTAATTTTTATATTATTTATTATTATTAATATATTTTATTATTATTATATATAATTTATTTATTTAATTTATAATTAATTTTAATTATATTTAATTTATTATATAAAAAATTTATTATATTTAGATATTTTATTATCTTTTTATCTTTATTTTTTTATCCTTATTTTTATTTTTAATTATATTATTTTATTTTATTATTAATTTTAATTTTATTATTTTATATATTTAGTATTAATATATTATAATTATTATTTATATTATTTTTAATTTATTTTATTTTTATTTATTTATTATATTTTTTATTATAGTAGTTATATTTTATATAATATATTTAATATTGTATATATATATTTATTCTAATTTATTATAATAATATCATATTTACATTATATATATTTTTATTAATCTTATTATCTAAATTCTATTTTTATTTTAATTATATTTATATTTATTATTATATATATTCATTTTTTATCTAATAAAATTTTTTTAATATTTTTTATTATTTTATATTTTTTTATTTATTTATATTTTAATTATATTATAATACCTATATTTATTTTATTTAATTATTTTATTTATTTATAATTAATTTTATATTAATAATATAATATTATATTTATTAATTTATATATTTATTTTATTATAATTAATATGTTAAATTATATATATATTATACCTTTTATTGTATGTTTTTTATATTTTATATTATTTTTATTACTTTATAAATATTATTAATATTATTATTTTTTATATTTTTTTATTTTATAGTTAATTTATTATTTATTTTTTTAATATATTATTTTTTAATATTTTATATTTTTTATCTTAATATCATTTAATATTATTATTAATATATTATAATTTTATTTTCATTTTATTTTATTAATATATTTTTTTATTATATTTTTTATATAATATAACGGTATTTTATATTATATTTTCTTTTTATTTTTTATTATTTTATATATTTATTTTATTATTTATATTATATAATTTTAATTTTTTATATTCTATAATTTTTTAATATATAACGTATCTTTTATTAATATAGATTTAATATTTATTAATTTATGAATAATATATTATTTAATAGTTATTTTAAATATTATATTTTATTTCTTATAATTTTATATTAATTATTTTTTTTTATAATTATCTGATTATTATATTTTTAATTTAACTTTTAATTATTTATTATTATATCATTAAATATATTTATATTATGTTATAATTATATTTTTTTATATAATTATATAAGTATTATATTAATTATTATATTAAGTTATTTATATAATTTATATTATCTATTTTATTTATATATTTTAAATACTTTTTTTCTTTTATTAGAATATTATTTTATTTTTCTTATTTCATTAAATTATTTATGTTATTTTTACTATTATTATTATTTTTATTTTTTATTATTATTAATTAATTTATAATATATTATTTTATTTATGATTAATTACTTATTTTAATTATTTTCATTATCTTATTTATATTTATTATATTATTTAATTATTTTTTATTTATATTTTTAAATTTAAATTTAAAGTTTTAAATCTTATATTTTATTTTTTTATCTTATTTATATATTTTTTTAATATTTTTTTATTTTATTTTATTTTTTATTCTTATAACTATAATTTTATATTTTAGTATATTTCATATTATATTTAACGTTATTAGTTTTATTAATACTTAACTTATATAAATATTATATATTTAAATTTTTATTAATTTGTATATTAATTAATATTTAATTATTTTAAATTTTATTTATTTTTTATTATATTTTATTTTCTATATTTATTATTTTAATATATTTATTAATCTCATATTATTTTTAATTTTTTATATTTTTTACTATATATTTATTTTTTAATAATTTTTTATTTTTATTATTTATTTTTATATTATATTATTATAATATATGATTATTTATTATATATTATGTTTTACATATTATTTCATTATTATATGTTTTTTATTTTATATTTATTAATATTTATTATAATTTTTTATATTAAAAAATTATATTATATATTATAATTTTATATCTTTTTATATATTTTATTATATTTGTTTTTTTCACGGAAACCTCTCTAACTTTCAGATCATACCACATGTGCTTATGAATATTTTAGTATTATGTTTTATATAATTAGTTTTTTATATTTGTTTATTTATTTTATGCGCCATTTGCGCGTGTATTCTGTGTATATCATTCTGTTCGATATAATCTCGGTATTATCTTATTTTTTCATATACTTTAATAGCTTGTAAATATTTAATTTCTTTTTTAACCATTCATTAGATTTATTTATTTTATTCTATTTATTTCTATATTTTATGTATTATTTATCTATTTAACTAAGTTAGCATTATTATATTTAATTTATTTTATTTTAATTTTATATTCTATATTATATCATAGAGCATCCTGAATTCATCACGTCCATCTATTATTTTATTTATCTTTATATATATATTGTATTTTTCTAATATCTCTGGTTATAATCCTTCTCTACATTTTCTTAACGAGATTGCGGTCGTCCTTCGACACTTGATTTATCTGCATCCTGTATCTGTATTATTCTCATTTATTTTCGCAAATTTTCTTTACCCGTTTACCCTATCTATCACACCTCGTGTCTCATCACATTATTAATTTATTTATTTTTATATATAATTTATATCTTATTATTCTTAATTATTCAATCAAGTCATATTATATTATATATTATATTGTTATATATTAGTTTTTTAATTTATGTATTCTTATATATTTATCATTATTTATTTATATTACATTTCTTTTTTATTCATATTTTTTTTTATTTTATTTTAAAGTTTAGTTTTATTAATGATATATATTGTGGTAAATTTATATTTTTATTTTTTATCTTAATTTATATAGTTTTAGATAATTTTATATTATACATTAAATTTTTATAATTATAATAATTTATTATATTTTATATAATTTATTATTTACTTATCTTTATTTGAATTATTTTTAAATATATTATTATATTAAGTTAATTATTTATTAATTTTTTTTAAAATTATCAATAATTATATTTTTTATTAAATTTTGATTATTTATATAATCTATTTTAATGCATTTTTTTATTTTTAATTTTTAATTTTATTTAAATTAATATTCATTTAACTTTAATTTATTTATAATATTAATTTATATTTTTTATATTTAGTTTAGTTTTTTAATTTTTATTTTTATATTTTAAACGATTATCTTTATAATTTTTTAACTTAATTTTAATTTAATTATTATTATACTTTTATTTATTTTTATTATTTATTGATATTTTATATTAAATTTTTATAAATTTTTTTATTATTTTTTTATTTATTTAATTTATTATTTATTTATAAAATAGTATTTTTAATATTATATTATCTATATATTTAATATTATGTTTTTTTAAATTATTATTTTTTAATACATTTTAATTATATTTATATAATTTTTTTTATTATTATTTTAAATGTTATAATTAATACTTAATATATTATTATTTATAATCTTATATATTTATTTATATATTTATTTTATATATATTATTTATTTAATTATATTATTTATATAATATATTATTATATTTATATTAAATTTAATCATTTATTCATTTTATCATTTATATATAATTTATATATTATTTACCGCAATATATCTTAATATGAATTTTTATTTATTTATATGTTATATTTATAAATCTATCTATACCTCTATAATTATACTTATTATATTTATTATTATTTTATTTCTAATTTTTACTTATATATCATATATTTATTTATAATATTTCAATTAATATACATCATTTTCATTATATTTTTACATTATTTTTAATATATTTTATTTATTATTATATATATATTTTTTTATCTTTTAGTTTTTTATTATTATCTTATTATTTATCATAGTTGTTTTTATAGCAATTGATGGTATGTTGGGATGACTGCCAGGTTACTGACAACTAGTGCGATGTATCTGTCTCCGGTTCTCCGGACTTAATTCTCACCTCAAAACCCGTTATGCAACCATATGAACATGCTCGTTTGTCCTTTACATCAAAAAATATATTTTTATTATTTACGTACAAAACAGAACGAAAACCGAGTCAATGGGTGTTGGAGTGAACGATCACTTTTTAAGAGGTTTTATATCATTTCAGGGCTGCGTGGATATCACCCTTGGCTGCAGGATGAACTGTCAGGGGTTTTAGATTTATTGAA
>SAYR01069278.1:0-14212 GCA_004382745.1 Argopecten irradians irradians
AAAACAAATAAATCAACATAATTAAAAATGACCAATCAGATTGTATCCTATTATAATTTGAGTCAATTGATGTATCTTTTAATATATGATTTTTTGCGGTATGAAGGATAAATTAGAATATGTACCAAACAGGCAATGAGGATCGAAAGACTAGATTTGTCATAACTCTTCAAAAACCTTGTATGGTTTCATGAGGTTCCCATGAAACATCATGAGGTATATACTGTGTGTCATACAAAACCTCACATGTACTGATTTATAATTTCAAAGGCCACATATAATTTAATTCAATTCGGCCGCCATAACCAGTTTTATTATAAATTTTATAAATTAATTACAGTGTATGTTTAACTGTACCCATATATGGGTAACATAGATCAAATTAGAAATTCCCTATTTTATACATATAGTGATAAATGGAAATTCCATGAAAATCAATTCTAAATCGAGTGGAAAAGATAATTCACTATGCTATCCAGGCCCAGATCTACTAGTGTTGTTTATTTTTAAACATACAGGTACATATAGTCAACTGTATCAGCATCTAATTACTTTCCTGTAGACATTCAATTTAAAAATTACATAGAGCAGTAGTGAAATGCCTCCCCCCTCCCCGGATTAAAAAAATAATTCACAGATAGTAAACTCATAACATATGTATGCTATTTATACATATGCCATAGGCCTAAATCTTATTGCTTGTTTTATTTTCAAACACATATGTACATCAAATAGCCCGACCTGTTTCTAGATCTTTATTTCTTCCCTGCTTCACTGTTAGCTGTACATAAAACCATGACGAAAAGCAATTGTTTAGGTACAGGAACAATCATTAGACGTCACTTCATACCAATTAATTTAATAGATTACATTCTAAATATAGGCATCAATTAGTGCCCAGCGACACGAGATATATGAAAGTTTAGATAGCATAGGTCACTAACAAAATTCCTGTGATGCTATATCCCCATATATGCCCTACCCTGCAAAAAGCTCTGCACGCTTCTCAAACGCCCTTCCGTACACACGGTCGCGCAATAACAGACTGATTCTGCAAACTTTCATTGCAGGGTTCAGGGAACACTCTGGGGCACTGCGCCCATCTTGTCCTTCAAAATTCTTCCGCAAAGCATGCTTACGACGACGAAACATAACCAAAACTTCCATAGCTGCTGGATCGAGTGCAAAACATAAGATGCAGAGGAAAAATGTTCCTCGATCACCAATTCTTTAAATGGGCAGAAGGCTTGAACACGGGCGCTCATAATTTATCCAATTCTGGCGCTATGTCTTTGTCACGTGCCATTGTTATAATTATATGTATCTTAGTTGTAAATTATATTATTTGTGTAATAAACTTGTAAAATTTGCTATTCTGGTAGTCTGACTTATGCTTCAAAGAAGGTTGGAACAATTCCGGTCGGTTCTTCTTATACGAGTTCTTCTTTCTTTGGAAAACTGGAAAAAACTCTATCTTTGTCCTTCTTTCTTGTTGTTGTGGGTATAACAACAAACGCCACACACCTCCAACTCATGACGAATATGTTTGACAAGTGTATCCGGATGATGTTTGTGATTGATTGTCAAAAAAATGCTAATAATAGGAGGACAGCGGTCTTCGAATATCGTGGCGCGTGTCTAGGATAAAAGGATGGCGCGGTCTATGCACTTTGAACGTCAACATGCCAATCAGCCTCGGTCCGAGCCGACCAAATTATGCATATTCAGAAGCATGCTCAGAAAACAGACGTCATGTCAGGTAAATATCAGTTTGAGTGGACTTCGGGAAACACAGTATATCGGAAATTTAATGACATCATGCATCATAAAAAGTAAGCGCCAAAATACAGCTTTATTATAAAATCTTTGGCAGTCAATAAAATCCATTAATCTTTGTGCTAAACAGACCTCATAAATGAGTCTCTCAACGTATTTAGTACAAAACAAACACCACAGTCAATCTCACAATGATCATGAATTTAGTAGTTATGAAGTCGTTGAATATGAATTCACAAAAGTCTAAATGGAATGTCACAGCCTCACCAAATTGAACCAAAAAATTATCCTCTGTGGTTCCTTTCCCAAACATAAGGATACACATACAGTTTAGCATTACTTTCACCACTTAACGCGAGTATCTCACCTCAGAAAAAACTCATATACTAATTATTCATAAGCGTTTATGTTAGATAGCTTCGGATGTCTAATAATTAACTAAGTTCCCTTGATACAAAATAGGCGTTTAAATTAAAAAAGAAATAAAGGTCTACTAATTAAAGCGTATACTAAATTGACAGTACGACATGCCCATCCTGAGTTTATCAAAATTGAAATTAAACTTATGTTCATCAGAAATAACAAATACATTGAAATTAGAATACGCGTGTATATAAAATTGGATGCTTTCAAGATATCAGAAAACGCAGGATTATATCTGTCCTGAAGGAGTAAAACACCATTGAGATAAACTGAATCAAATTTTATCACATATATTAACAATGGACTTGATAAACCGAAAATAGAAAAAACACCATAAAATACACTTTTGCGAAAAGATAGATCAAATTGTAGAAATCGCTAAACATATTTTTTCGTCATTTTCTTCTGTTGTAGATTGACTATGATATTAAAAACACATTTAAGACGGATATAGAAATTTAAAACACACAGATTCGCTGATAGGTTTTCAATTTTATTCAAATTCTTATCATCACAGCTGGGACCCTTGGGCCCCGTTTTCCGACTTACGACCAAGATATTGAATACGAAAGGCGGGGTGTTGACATAGTACCGTACCTAATATACGGGCTAAATAAATAGTCGCTCGCAATGATAACGTGCCCACATGAGTACCATGACATGTGTACTGATGTAACACCCCGTCTCTGATTGGAATCGGGAGATAGCTACACATGTTTATCAGTTTGACATATAGTTCATATATGTCTGAAAGATCCATTATGAACACAGCATGTCCCATCAAGTAAATACGAGTTTCGAAATACTAATTTATCTTAAAAGCCAACAATAAAAAATCAGATGGGGATCACATAAGCCACCATTTACTCTAAAACAGACAAGGAATAAGTATTCAACCACTTAATGGTCTTACCAGTTAAGACAAAAAAAAGAAGCAAACTTATACTTACACATCTACACATTGTTCGTCGCAGGTCATTTCGAAAATAAAAATAATATAAAATTTAAAGTAATGATATACATAGCTCTACACTGCATTCAGATCCCAGCGTTTGTAGCAATATCACACTTCGATTATCTGGGTAACTCAATTTACTTACTAGGTAAAAAATGTTATAAGGATAAATGACCATGAATAAAAAACCTACTGGTGATGATTTTGCCCTATTATCGAACTGAAGGTACCATCCCATTTAAATATCTTTTCTTCTAAAATCCTAGGTTAAAATTATATTCTGATCACGTCTTCTATTAACATTCACCATAAAACAATCACTGGCACCACCCTCTCTTGGCTGTCTGTAAGTAAGAAAACGTGTCAAATTATTATTTTTTCTGAATAAACTTACTCCACATTTCAAACAGGTCAGTCCTTGACTTCCACAATGAACATGGTTTAATTGAAAGCTAAACGTAATTTGTGAAGCAATAGCTTGAATTTTTCCAATTTTTTTTCTATATTATGTTTGTTAAGCACAATAGCGTATCAAACTTTATAATGTTTATTTATAATCATTAACTATCGGGTCAGACATTTTATTTTGGATTTATACGATTTCCATTACGTTTACTTACTCACTTAACCACCCAGATCATCTTTTACAGACTTAAGATTGATGTTTGTGTATATGTATCGATACTATGGTCATGTGTGGTCGGAATATTTTACCCCAATGATTAACATGGAGAAACTGTAAATTATCTAATATCTATATTTGCTATAGCAACATGTAACGACCATAGCCAAAATCGAGTTATTAAACATAAAGGAAGCATCAATATGAATCCTTTATTACTAGAAACTTAATCCGGACCTAATATTCTTATTTACAATTATAAACGACTGAAAATTCATAAGACAAAAAAACATCTTTTTTCAAGTTTTAATATTTAATTGATTCTGTATCCAAGGACAGTTGTTCGATTAACGTAAAACAATAAAGGCCATAATTAAACCAATATAAGCATTATTTTCTTTCTTTATAGTTGGTGTAAACACATTTATATATATGATTTATAGGAATTTTCCATCATTAAAGAAATATTTAAGCCAAACATGTTTCATTATTTAATATAGCCTACCTGTTGGCCGTGTATTCCCGCTTGTGTCCATACTTCTGCTAATGATAAATAAACGTAATATATCTGTATTTCTTTTTCGCCAAAATAGAATAAGCCGATTGACCGAAAACAATTATATTCAGTTAATAGTTTTATATGCACGTACAGCGATTTCCATTAGTTCTATAATAACAATCTATGAAGTCTAGGTTTACAGTGGAAAACTATTTTTGTTAAACATGTTTTTTTATAGGATCAAGATGGGAATAATTCTAGTGATTGGAAGATTGTCAATTTTATATTTGCGAACCAGACTGTCATGATAATGATTTATTATAGAACTGACAATACCGAACATGTAACTTCAAAAAACGCCTTTAATTAGGACCCAAATTCCACGTCATCATTAGTAGACTGATATTCTTTCAGTAGATAATGTTGCTGGCTCCGAGACAAATTTGCATGTTGTGTTTCCAAAAGAGCCTTTATTATAGAAACGAAGGCCCGAGAGGACATTGGCATTTCGTATGTAAGCTGATTATAATGTAGGTAATTTAGCTTGAAAAAGTCGTATCTGACAGTGTATAGAAAGTTGAAGGTGAACAAGCCGGGTATCATCAACATTTCTTCTTCCTTCCACATGAACACATCGGTACATATTTAGGCAAGATTTGGGCATTTGTCGACCACAAAAGACATATAATATTTAAACTGTGTTTTAATTGCCAAACTGTCGTGAAGTTGGAGCATTTTCATTCAAATATTGATGTCTTAAATTGGGCACTTTTGTTTTAGAAACCCTTATTACTAGAACATTAACTTACATTCTTTGAAGATGTAATGTTGTCTGATCTTGAATTTTAAAGATTATTGATTTCAATTTATGTAGAATTACATTTACTTATTTAAGACTTATTCTTTATCAGTTATCACATATTTTTATCAAAACCTCCTTTGATCAGCCTTTTGAGACGATTTATGAATTTATGACGAAACCACTAATCACCGCTTGGTAGATGACAAAACCGGAACTAGTACCCCCCTGAATGCGAGAGTGCAGATAAAATCAGGATTTGATTATTGAGATAAGATGTCGTTTTATCTGCATGTTGAGATACTTTTTGGATACTGGACGTTAATACACGTGTCCGATTAGATATCAGGCCACACAATGATAAATATTTAAATGCGTTTTCGTGAGAGACAGTTCGCAAAAAACACTTGACAGATATAAACATTTAGCACCACACCAAGGTGAGTTCAGACGTTAAATCGCCTGTCGTGTAGAAACAGATGCTTGGAAAAGAACTTTTTGTCGACCATAAAAATAGTTTAGTTTACATACATTACTTAATCATGATTATATAAGGGTAGACTACACAAAGAAAAATACTTCTCAGTCCCTTTCATTTAGTGTCAAAAAGGTTCGTCCAAATCGCAATGTTGACGGCAAATTAGCAAAAGGGGTGTACGCGCTCAGTAGCAAATGTGTATCTCGAGAGGGAGTACGGCACATGGTTACATTATAAAAAAAGGAGATGGTACGGCCTATATTTTTTATATTATAATCTTTGCAGCTGATGAAAAGGTGAAAACTTAAACGGATAACTATTTAGACTTAATAATGCATCTTTATGTATCATTAGTTACATTATTAGTGTTACTATCAGTTTACAATCATTGCAATAAAATGTGGGTTTGATTGTTTATCATATTCAGCGCATTTCAAACATAAAGACACGTACAATAACGCAAAACTAAATTCGTTCCCACACTAATTATTGAGTTACTCGTTATGGTCGATCTCATTATTATTCAATATCCATGAAAATTATTTTTTTTTTTTTTTTTTTTTTTTTTTTTTTTTTTTTTTTTTTTTTTTTTTTTTTTAGAAATGATAATGCGTTTATTACTAAGAAATATATTTTTTGATAATCTTGATCCATTGTTCAAGGTTAGGAAATAAATAAGATAATGAATGATAACCCGGTTTCAGGTGAAAATCATACGGAGTGATGATGACTATCGATGGTCAGTTGTGTATGATCATAAGCGATAGCGATACAATGATGTGAATAAGAATTTAAAGTTATTTAGTATTTGCAGTAAATCGCCACGTGAAAAAAAATATATATTAAATAAAAAATGCCTTAAAAATACATCAACGTGACCAGCCGGAAAATTATTATAGTTTTTTTCCATATGATAGTGAATTCAGCATTATTTTCGGATATGTTTTTGTTTTGGTTCTATTATTTAAACGTTAACTATAGAACAGCCAGGGGCGATTAAGGAGTGCCAGGTTTGTCGGTGAGGAATGCCGGAGTACCAGGAGAAAAAACATCGAACAGCCGTCACCAACGTGACCTGTCAATTGCCATCATAAGGATCTGAAACCCGCATCCCAGAGGTTTGAGGCAGGCTTGTGGTAAAATGGCCAAAAAAAGAATATGTATGTTTTGGGGTGACATGGGCAAAAATAAATTGTTTCTTTAGTCTTTCTAGTCTAAAATAGTCACCCGGAACCGAAAGAGTCTGGAGTCGAAATCCCGATTTTTATTTTTATTTCGTGGAAAAAGGCAAACCATAGGGTCGGAATCGGGTAACCTTAAACCCACATTTTGCGGCTAGAGCCTTAATGATGTCGGACAAGCGTATATCCACTTGGCCACCCGAAAAAAGGGCCTCGTGACACTTTCTTAAGATTTACGCAACATTGTAAAACAGGTTACCAGTTTAGGGCAAACAAAATCGATTAATATATTTAGCAACCAAATGTTCTCTATTCACTTCTTCCTCCAAAAAGGTCGCTGATACTTATTACTATGTTTTAAAGGCCACTACGTATCACTTCCTAGCAAATTTAAAGTTCTAAAAAACCTAAAAATTAATAAGAACTAACATATTAAAGGGGCCTAAGCATGAGTTACAAACACCAAACATATGCACGATTCCCTGCGTAATATCAATGATAACTGTTGGAGGATTAATTCGATGTTTGCCAACTGCGCAATAATATCCATTTACTGTGCGGTATTTCACGGAAATTAACGGCGGGAAACATATTGAGCGTCACGCGTTATGAAAATTATACATTTATGTCAAACTCCCCGTAAACTTGGTGATGTTTTAACAATGGGAACCTCAATCATAGAAGTCGTTGATTCTTGTAGGACGTGCGGACACATGAGGGACATAAGCCGACTCGTTGATACTCACATAGACAGAATATTAACAATGAATTAAAGGCAACCAACAGATTTTTAGCCTTTACTAAAAGATCACCTCTGGACAAGACGAAACGCAATTGAAGACCAATAAGAAAGAACAAAAAAGGTCAAATTTAGCCAACCATCCGCCAGAGAAAACGTCTTAAACAAGTTTGCAAATATCCTCATTGAACCCACCACATAATCACTTTTCTTAAAACTTCTATAATCGCTTGCCTGTTCTCAAGACCTAGCTTAGAACCACGCCTGCATCCACCAATCACTCTCTCAACTTAAGAAGGTTTGAAATATGGTCTTATTACCTTCAGCACGTAGGGGAACCTCTGGAATCATAAATCTGACGGAGAGTTAACGTAAACATCCTCAGATTAGGTTGTGTCAAAACATTCGAAACTACGCATAATATTGTTTTCCTGTTTTATCGTAAAAGGAACTTCTCTCGCCCTGGAAATCAAAGGAAGTCAACACGCAGGAGATCATTCATATGACAGATGCGTGTAAACGAGTGTATGAACAATTTGCCATCCAAACAGTGGACTGGAGTATAGAAGTTGATGCCTTAGTAGTACCAGCTGTTACCAAATTCCAGCATCAGCGAAGTTACGAAGTGGCTGTGAAACTTGAATTATCAAAGCATCCTTGCTCAAGATACTGCCTCAGCTATTGGCTCTTGCCTCTTCTCGGGGCTTCCCCACCTCTATGAGAATAATCCTTAACCCTTCCATACCATGCCTATCACCAGATGGTGTCGCAGTCGTACACAATGCGATGAAAACTGCTGGATACATATAAGATAATACGAGAAAGCACCATCCAAGCATTATAATCAAAACATTAGCAGAGGGGAACCATAATAAAAGATACCAAAGTTAGGAAATTTTCAGCACACTAGAAAAGTTTGCACTGCTCGATGTATGCTAAAATTATGCTAAAACCAATAGATGTTACATAGAAAGGCCAAAAACAGTGGACATGTCCGACAACTACATGTGCCATTTGAGCCGCCACACCAAAAAAAGACTAGTGCAACATATCAAGGAGTACATTGATGGCGGAAATTGCAACCAAAGCGATCATGGACTAACTGAGTCCTGACAAATGAGGATAGGCAGGCATTAAGAATGGTTGTAAGCCGCTATGCCGACGATGGAAACCGGTTTCATGTAAGTTTGAGGTGTTAACTGTAAATGCGAACTGAAGTATTATCACGGCGACATATTGTTAAGGTCGAATTAGGTCTTTTCTTGAATTTGAAAACCTACGAGGTCTTAAGATTAAGTGAAGACAAGGATATTGACATTTAACATATAGACTGATAGAAAATGGTATTTCATATTTTTCATGAACCTCACCATGTATAGATGTTTTATATAATATATAGTTGGTACCACAACAATATCGGGAGAAGACTAAGATAGGCTATGCCTGATGTCTAACTCAATTGACACTAACATAAATTTGTCAATAAACTATTTGGAAATTGAAAATGGTATTTGGAAGCCTGGTAGGTATTCTGCGGTCGCCCGTCACCCTCCAAATTCCACAATGATTTGCATTTCTGTGACAAGAATGCTACCCCAATAAAAAAACCAAACGCAAATCCTTTCACGACTGGGAGTTTATATTTGTGGTGTCGAATTAAGTTGAAGTAAGTCTCATTACTACTATCAGAACTATTAAATCGTTTCTTGAATGTGCAACATGCAACTGGTGAAGTCAGCTAAATTTTAACAGCAGACTGGCAGTAAATGCTTAAATCAATGTATTTGGATACTTACTTGGTGATCTGCCCTTTTCCCCTTCATAAACCACAACGATTCCTATAGATTACTCCATGAAAAATCTGTTAGAAATCCATAACACCATCATGCATTTCAATAATATCTGATACGTACCCACCAAAAATTGAAAACAGGAGTTTCTTTTGTGAAGTAGATGACTCTATCTGAGTGTCTGAGACCATCCTTCGTTTGAACTCGGACATGATCCTTATGGTTCCATTATATTTGACGAATATTCCGATCAAAAGTAAATATATCATTCTTGTGAATATATAATACAATCGGTCTTTATCAATTCATAACTTGAAATGTAAAATATGGTCTTATATTTTACTGACTCGGCATTTTGTTGTTTTGATGACAATAATGCAAATTCTATTTTGATAACATATTATCGGTGTACACTAATATGTTATTCTGCCATTGTTTGGTATTTTTAGTGAAAACGACAATGAAAAGGTTCATATATTTGAAGGAAATTGATATTTTTAGTGTTTGTAGCGGTCATTTTGAAAAATGGCCGCCATATTCGTCTAGGAATTCTGGCTCCTAATCAAAATTCACTCAGAATATGTTTCTTGATATATAAGTTTCATGCTTGTAACCATAATAGCAAAGTTGTGTCACCAATCCGCCGAGCAAATTCCCATTTAACAAATTCAAAGCCGTTTCGGAAAGGTAGTGGACCTTTAAGAACTAACAGCAATTATAAAATCCCTCTTCACAGACTTTTTCTAATTAAATCTTCTTGTATACATTCTTCTATGCATGTATGTGAAATGACTTGGATGAAGCGACTAGATCATCACCTCATTAGCAACTTTTAAAAATACATATCATGCAATTCTCTTGAAAAAGATCCAGCCTATTACAATTTTCTGTGACAGAAATACAAATATTGTACATGCAAAGTTAAGACATCGATGAAGCCACTTAAAATTGTTTCGTGTAAACCTCACCAACAGCCCAAATTGTATTTGTGGTCATGTTTTTTTTTCTTCCGATGCAATAATTATGTGAATGGCAGACTTATTTTATTATATAATTTAAGAAACTTGAATGTTGATATACATTTGAAAATTTCACTACGTGGCAACGAACTTTATGCTGATCACAGTATGATCACACGTGCATCAATTTATGAAATCCAGCAAAATATTTTGGTTTCATAAAAATGTAAATGTTGTATTTAGTATTATTAATATTGTCTAGTATTCAGGTTTCTCAACATTTCTATTTTTTACTAGCCAGATAGAGACGTATCTAAATATAAATATACGTATTGTCTGGGAATTTTTTTTCTAAATTTGCTGACGTTATATGTCATCTGACTGAAAAATATATTTATACTCATTAAACAAACATGATCTATATAACTTTACACCTCATTCATTATATTTATGATAATTACCAATATCGAGGTCACTATAAGTCGTACACCTCGTTTGCTATGAGCCGTACACCCGCCAATCAAAATATCACCTATGAGCCGTACACCACCGAGATTTTACATTGCTCCCATAACATTAATAAATGGGGTTGAGAAGTATTTTTTTCTTGTAAATCTACCCTTATATATCATAATAAAGTAATGTGGTACTAAATCGTGTATGTATGGGCGATAGAAAGTTCTTTTCCAGCATCTGTTCTAACGACAGGCGATTTACCTCGGTACCTCCCTTGATAACGTACATGTTAACATATGTCATTTTTTTTGCAACATCCATTTATATATCATTGTGTGGCTGATATATTCGGAAACACGTGTACCAAACATCACTATCCAAACGCTTTTAAAAATGCAGATAAAAGCGACAAGCTTAGGTAGCAGTGTACAGTAGATTTGAAAAATTCAGCAAAATAATGTGCAGGATTTAATCATGTACACACATCTTTTTAACCTTAAATAACACCTATACAAAATTATATATATTTTTAATCTACACAACATTTGCAATAGTCATGCAGAATTCATTTTTGGAGAGGTCTGCATTTTGTTGTTTTGTGAGCCTGTAAAAATCATGGTAACCATTTTTTTTTCTTTGAAAAACTGCAAAAAATTGGCATTTTCAACCCAAAATTACACCCCCTCTACTAGAAATGTTTTTCTTGAATACAGTTTAAAACCAAGCATCACTGTCGTGATAGCGGAACTGAGGCTATTTCGACATAGGTATATTGTTAAACTTTTGAGCAATCTTACCTCGTACCGCGGCTATCAATTTCTGCTGCTACAGAATTGAGTCTTTTCATCTTAGACGCACATTCGGATACCCTCTAAATCATCAATCTCAAACCCATATTGGGGAATTTCTTTATGCAAATGTGAAGCCTACATATAATTCTCTAGATTAAATTCACCAATTTTAGGACATATACATTTTTTAATTTTTTATGCATATAATAAAACAGGGGCTTTCTGCTTAATAAAAATCTCACCTATGGCCATTCGGTCTAACTGTACACTGCTACCTTAGCTCTGTTCAAATCCTGATTTTCTCACTCTAGCTTCAGGGGGTACCTAGTTCCGGTGCCATTACCACACTGTGGTAATACAGACAAATATTGCTTAATGGTGAATTAAATATTCTACGATATTCTACACATATCACTAGCATGAAAGTATTGTTCATTGTTCTCTGTATGAATCTTGATAAAATCCAGTGTTCTAGGAAAACTTTGTATTTAACTATATATTTATTGGGACATGGCTATGTGTAAAACGATACAAAGAATATTTCGGCCATAGTAATGATCGAGCTATAGCAGTTCGAGGTATCAAGTTTCACCAAACCAATATGTTTATGTTTGAGGAAAAAATAACCTGGATATTTGCACATACATCTCATACATCTTAATACATTTATAGAGAATGTATGCAATATTATACGTTAATTGTAATTATATCTGTTCTAATTGTTGGTTTACAAAATTTATGGAACTGTTATATATGTGTGGCTCACCTTCTAGCTGGAACCCTTGCTTCTGCCTGTGACATCTGTACGTTAGTTCCCCATGCTCTGATCCTAGAATAATATATAATACGTCTTAATTATTAAATTCCATCAGCACAACATCGGACACTACCGTTATTGTTGATTAGCCTGTGCATATTTATATTTAGCCTTTTGTCCGAATTTTACGTATATAATTACCAACTTCGAACGAATTTGACCGATTTGTTATCCAAATAAAGAATTAAACATTTAAAAAGTAATGTGCGTTGTATTTTATATATGGATGGAATGAAATTTCTGTCTATCGATTTGCTATCAACATTTGAGAATATTTGATGTCGATGTAAGCTTAGGGGTTAACAGAATACATTTGTATTACAATAGTATTTTGTGATAATAGAACGACTATTAGCTAATTGAAACAAATATAAGCTTTATATTGTTTAACGGGTCGAGGGAAATTTATTTTGCTACATTCGCAGAAATAATTGCTACATTATAATACCACATATCACCTCTCCAAAATGACATTGCGTTCAAGTGATTATTGATAGTAGATTTGCAATATGTTTGTCATGGTAACCTTGATAAATTGATGTTAGATACAATGAAGAGGCATCTCTGCTTGATCTGCCATGAACACATCATGGATATACTTTATATATACTAAACTTTTATGCCATTTATTATCAAAATGTTTCTAATTAAGCAATATTATTGTAATTATAAGTGTATTAACTTTATAATAATTAAGGTGATTTTAACGTAACATATATACCTCTGTTTGAGTTAAACATTTATGGTGCTTTGGTAAAATCGAATTTTGTACGCTGGTGTAGCAAGACGTCATTATTGTAGATTCTACCAGGACGGTACAACAGCATATGGACCAAATCAAAAGGTCCTTATATTTTATATTAGATAATTATGTTTCTTTAACAAATGTCAAAATGATTATCTGATGTACGTGCTAATTGAAGGATGGACAGATGACGGTACCACTTGTGCAACATTAATAAGCGCAATTTTGACACAACGAGTCTATATCATATATATCGAACATCACGTGATAATCTTTCTACCAATAGGGATAGTGGATAATCATAGCATATTCATAACATATACCGTGTAAATGTCTTACATTAAACATTCAAAGTGGAGGCTGATGTAATCAAATATATAAGGAAGTTATTGTTAAATTCATTTATTTCTGTAACACTATACATATTTTAGAAACAAATTTCTAGCAGATCACTTTATATAAGACCATTTATTAATAAGTAACCATCATATTGGAACTTTTTGGATAGTTTATGCAATTGTATACAAGATGTAAACATATACAGAAATGTATACATTTGTCATATATGTATATTTTCACTTCGACCACCTGTGTACATCTGTATGGATGTATTTTGATGTTAACATTCTATCAATATAAGAAATTTATTTCAAAGTGTAAATGTTTCAAACTTAAATATATAAAGATAAACATGAGGTTCATGATTCTAAACGATCGTTTTACTTGACGCTGTGAGCTCCTGATAAATTTGTGAATTAACGTAAACCAACATGCGACAAATCAAATTTCAGGTTTGCAAATTTCTCTTTTATTGACAAAAAGTCGTTGAAAGGTTTTAGCCTTTTGATTATTGTAAACTTGTATGGAAGTCAAGGTCATTTATATAAACAAAATTTGGTAGCCCATCCTCTTTGCATCATACAGTCGAAATTTCACAATCCCATTCCTTTCGGTTATTAAAAAAGAAGTCGACGGACGGAACCTGAAGACTATAGGTCACCCATACCTTCGGGTCAGATAACCTAAAAACTCATTACATAGATTTTAACATAAGTCAACATATTAAATACATTGTACCTGTAAAATGATACATACCTATTTCCTTCTCTTTTCTCGATTTGAATAGTCCCGAGAAGACTTTCCAGATCATTCAGAGCCTTCTCACTTGCTTTGAATGACACC
>SAYR01069284.1:0-29477 GCA_004382745.1 Argopecten irradians irradians
CTATTTGTGTCCAGGACATAAGGACAGACTGGCTTTTTGTGTCCAGGACATAATGACAGACTGGCTATTTGTGTTCAGGCCATAAATACAGACTGGTTATTTGTGTCTAGGCCATAAGGATAGACTGGCTATTTGTGTCCAGGACATAAGGATAGACTGGCTTTTTGTGTCCAGGCCATAAGATAGACTGGCTATTTGTGTCTAGGCCATAAGGATAGACTGGCTATTTGTGTCCAGGACATAAGGATAGATTGGCTATATGTGTCCAGGACATAAGGATAGACTGGCTATTTGTGTTCAGGACATAAGGATAGACTGGCTATATGTGTCCAGGACTTAAGGACAGACTGGCTATTTGTGTCCAGGACATAAGGATAGACTGGCTATTGGTGTTCAGGACATAAGGACAGACTGGCTATTTGTGTTCAGGCCATAAGGATAGACTGGCTATTTGTGTCCAGGACATCAGGATAGACTGGCTATTGGTGTTCAGGCCATAAGGACAGACTGGCTATTTGTGTCCAGGACATAAGGACAGACTGGTTATTTGTGTCCAGGACATAAGGACAGACTGGCTATTTGTGGCTAGGCCATAAGGACAGACTGACTATTTGTGTCCAGGCCATGAGGGCAGACTGGCTATTTGTGTCCAGGACATAAGGACAGACTGGCTATTTGTGTCCAGGACATAAGGATAGACTGCCTTTTTTGTCCAGGCCATAAGATAGACTGGCTATTTGTGTCTAGGCCATAAGGATAGACTGGCTATTTGTGTCCAGGACATAAGGATAGATTGGCTATATGTGTCCAGGACATAAGGATAGACTGGC
Organism: Argopecten irradians irradians; assembly: GCA_004382745.1. NCBI lineage: Eukaryota > Metazoa > Mollusca > Bivalvia > Pectinida > Pectinidae > Argopecten > Argopecten irradians. The sequence continues at coordinate 831 of SAYR01069284.1, forward strand.
TATTTGTGTTCAGGACATAAGGATAGACTGGCTATATGTGTCCAGGACTTAAGGACAGACTGGCTATTTGTGTCCAGGACATCAGGATAGATTGGCTATTTGTGTCCAGGACATAAGGATAGACTGGCTATTTTTGTCTAGGCCATAAGGATAGACAGGCTATTTGTGTCCGTGCCATAAGGATAGACTTGCTATTTGTGTCGTGGCCATAAGGGCAGACTTGCTATATGTGTTCAGGCCATAAGGATAGACTGGCTATTTGTGTCCAGGACATAAGGATAGACTGGCTATTGGTGTTCAGGACATAAGGACAGACTGGCTATTTGTGTACAGGACATAAGGACAGACTGGTTATATGTGTCCAGGACATAAGGATAGACTGGCTATTTGTGTTCAGGACATAAGGATAGACAGGCTATTTGTGTCCGTGCCATAAGGATAGACTTGCTATTTGTGTCGTGGCCATAAGGGCAGACTTGCTATATGTGTTCAGGCCATAAGGATAGACTGGCTATTTGTGTCCAGGACATAAGGATAGACTGGCTATTGGTGTTCAGGACATAAGGACAGACTGGCTATTTGTGTCCAGGACATAAGGACAGACTGGCTATTTGTGTCCAGGACATAAGGACAGACTGGCTATTTGTGTCCAGGACATAAGGACAGACTGGCTATTTGTGTCCAGGACATAAGGATAGACTGGCTATTGGTGTAAGGATAGACTGGCTATTGGTGTTCAGGCCATAAGGACAGACTGGCTATTTGTGTCCAGGACATAAGGACAGACTGGCTATTTGTGTCCAGGACATAAGGACAGACTGGCTATTTGTGTCCAGGACATAAGGATAGACTGGCTATTGGTGTAAGGATAGACTGGCTATTGGTGTTCAGGCCATAAGGACAGACTGGCTATTTGTGTCCAGGACATAATGACAGACTGGCTATTTGTGTTCAGGCCATAAGGACAGACAGGTTATTTGTGTCCAGGACATAAGGATAGACTGGCTTTTTGTGTCCAGGCCATAAGATAGACTGGCTATTTGTGTCTAGGCCATAAGGACAGACTGACTATTTGTGTCCAGGCCATAAGGACAGACTGGCTATTTGTGTCCAGGACATAAGGACAGACTGGCTATTTGTGTCCAGGACATAAGGACAGACTGGCTATTTGTGTCCAGGACATAAGGACAGACTGGCTATTTGTGTCCAGGCCATAAGGACAGACTGGCTATTTGTGTCCAGGACATAATGACAGACTGGCTATTTGTGTTCAGGACATAAGGACAGACTGGCTTTTTGTGTCCAGGCCATAAGGACAGACTGGCTATTTGTGTCTAGGCCATGAGGATAGACTGGCTGTTTGTGTCTAGGCCATACGGATAGACTGGCTATTTGTGTCCAGGACTTAAGGACAGACTGGCTATTTGTGTCCAGGACATAAGGACAGACTGGATATTTGTGTCCAGGCTATAAGGACAGACTGACTATTTGTGTCCAGGCCATGAGGACAGACTGGCTATTTGTGTCCAGGACATAAGGATAGACTGGCTATTTGTGTTAAGGCCATAAGGACAAACTTGCTATTTGTGTCCAGGACATAAGGATAGACTGGCTTTTTGTGTCCAGGCCATAAGGACAGACTGGCTATTTGTGTCTAGGCCATGAGGATAGACTGGCTGTTTGTGTCTAGGCCATACGGATAGACTGGCTATTTGTGTCCAGGCCATAAGGACAGACTGGCTATTTGTGTCCAGAACATAAGGACAGACTGGCTATTTGTGTCCAGGACATAAGGACAGACTGGCTATTTGTGTCCAGGCTATAAGGACAGACTGACTATTTGTGTCCAGGACATAAGGATAGACTGGCTATTTGTGTCTAGGCCATAAGGATGGACTGGCTATTTGTGTTCAGGCCATAAGGATAGACTGGCTATTTGTGTCTAGGCCATATGGATAGACTGGCTATTTGTGTCCAGGACATAATGACAGACTGGCTATTTGTGTTCAGGCTATAAGGATAGACTGGCTATTTGTGTCCAGGACATAAGGATAGACTGGCTATTTGTGTCTAGGCCATAAGGATGGACTGGCTATTTGTGTCCAGGACATAAGGATAGACTGGCTATTTGTGTCCAGGACATGAGGATAGGCTGGCTTTTTGTGTCTAGGCCATAAGGACAGACTGGCTATTTGTGTTCAGGCCATAAGGATAGACTGGCTATTTGTGTCTAGGCCATAAGGATAGACTGGCTATTTGTGTCTAGGCCATAAGGATAGACTGGCTATTTGTGTCCAGGACATAAGGATAGACTTGCTATTTGTGTCCAGGACATAAGGACAAACTGGCTATTTGTGTCTAGGCCATAAGGATAGACTGGCTATTTGTGTCCTGGCCATAAGGATAGACTGGCTATTTGTGTCGTGGCCATAAGGGCAGACTTGCTATATGTGTTCAGGCTATAAGGATAGACTGGCTATTTGTGTCCAGGACATAAGGACAGACTGGCTATTTGTGTCCAGGACATAAGGATAGACTGGCCTTTTGTGTCCAAGACATTAGGACAGACTGGCTATTTGTGTCCAGGACAAAATGACAGACTGGCTATTTGTGTCCAGGCCATACGGATAGACTGGCTATCGTGTTCAGGACATAAGGATAGACTGGCGTTTTGTGTCCAAGACATAAGGACAGACTGGCTTTTTGTGTCCAGGACATAAGGACAGACTTGCTATATGTGTCCAGGACATAAGGACAGACTTGCTATATGTGTCCGGGCCATAAGGATAGACTTGCTATATGTGTCAAGGCCATAAGGTTAAACTGGCTATTTGTGTCCGGGCCATAAGGATAGACTGGCTATTTGTGTCCAGACCATAAGAATAGATTGGCTATTTGTGTCCAGGCCATGAGGATAGATTGGCTATTTGTGTCCAGGACATAAGGATAGATTGGCTATTTGTGTCCAGTACATAAGGATAGACTGGCTATTTGTGTCCGGGCCGTGACGTTGTCCTCCACGACACGTTCCCTGCATTAAAGTTATATTTCATGCTTATTTCACTGTAACGATATGTCGCTCAAACATTTGATATTTGTAAATGTAACTTGATATTTGGAAAGGTAACTTGATACTTTAGCTCCCCAAAAGCATACGTCGGCCTATAGGAGAGCCGAAATCTAGGAATCATATATTCCTGGTTTTTAATAAAGCGCCTTCAATCACCGCCATGTTCAGAACCTTCAGTCTTTGCCGGACTTCCGAATCGTATCACCTGACTGACGTCTACACGACCTGCACGTGGTGTACGTTTTCCTTCTAGCTTATATAAGCAAATCGTGCTGGTATGTGTCTGCAGAGTGAGTATTTGAAACATCTAATTCACACATTACCGTAATTCAATATTGTGTGTTTCAAATATTGTAATGTGCGAGCATTATTTTCTTTGTAGATCCAGTCTGTCCAAATTGTCACGATGATGTTCGGAAGAGTTCGGAATTATTTCTTACGTGTACACGTTAAAAAAGATTTTTTACTTTTATAATTAAAAAATACTTCAAGTGCTGCAACTTTATAAAAAGTGGTAAAATTAGAAAGTTTAAACCTCGGACAGACGGAGAAAAATGTGTATAATATTTATACAGTTTTCACTATGACAAAAAGAGCGAAAGCATTGCTATCTGTGCCTGATTTATTCCGCCATTTTATACCATGTCTACACATATGGACAACCCCGTCTCTTGACATAAAGACGTATCCAGTCAATATCCGACCATTTATAGAAATACAGGGATTGATATCTGCGATGTTTGTGAAGTCACACACCAGTCCTGGAATGTTGGTGACAGCCGATATTGATCTGTATTAGCCCTACAGTGTTATATACCGCGGCACCATACGGTGTGTGCTGGTACGCCTGATAAGGAATACCTTTAGGAACATCCGTCAAATCCTCATGTCATTTGATGCAATCGAGTGTCTAGTATTCCTCGTAATTACACATGCCTTATGATGGAGATATTTTTTATTTACTAAGTTTTTTTATTTCTATTTTCTCGATTTTTTCCTTCTTAAAAATAGCATTTCCGTTGTTTACGTACAGAATGTAATGTTTCGATTTTCTTCAATACCGCAATTTTTTTTTTTTACAAAAATGTGACATGGCAGTACGTACATTGGCTTTCGTTCATTTGTTTAAACAATCCCACTGAAATCATGAAACTGGACCCAGTTAATTTTGCTATTCTATAATATTAGCATTGGCATAAATACAACGAATAATTGATGTCAATGGTTTTTTCTCGATAATGTAAAAGAAAACGTTTTTTCGAAAATCGCGTATTCATGAAAAGAGTTACAATTTTGTGAAATGCGATCAATGATGAAATGACAGAAATATAGTGAGATTGTGACTAAATTGAATATGAACAAGTCGTATCGTTCGGCGTTAGATCGATTTTGAACAGTTCAAATCGGTTCCTCTCCCGTTATATGGTCAAAACGGATTATTTCAGAATGTCTTCACCGTCAACTGTTAAAATGCTAACATAAAACACAATGAATTATTGACGTCAATCTGCTTCCTCAATACTTTAAAAATCAAAGGATTATGTATGTTTTTGGCCCTTTTTGGCCACCAAATTCATCAAATTTCAAAACTGCTACACGTTGATTAAATTGTTATATTTTAAATATTAGTAGAATTGATATGGTTATAATTGTTTTCTTATTTTGCAACTGTAGTGGTCATGGTAACCGTCCATTATATGCATAAAGTACAGACATGTAAAAATGCTAACGATTTTGGCCATTTTTTCTAAGTTTTTGTCTGTGAAACCATAGAGTGCATCCTTGAACAAACGTGATATTTACTAAGAATTTTATGCATTTCAGATACATCTTTAGGTGAAATTTTGTTCAAAGATGCGCTCTATGGTGTCAAAATCTCCACATTTTCATAATTAATGCATAATTTGATAAGTTGCCATAGCAACTGAAGCTGTAAATTAGACAACTTTTATTACAATTAGATTAGGGATGTACTAAATATGTCAAAAACAATTTTAATATTAAATAAAAGGTTTGAATATTGAACGGATTTGGGGGTCAAAAAAGGCCCAAACCATTCATACTCCTTCAATCTTTCGAGATTCGCATATTAATGTTTGCTGGTATAACTGGGAAATTGGTCAAACTGTCGGCGAGCACGATATTCTGGAATAATTGGTCTTGGTGTTCATTGGAATATTGTGTACTGTTCAAACGTCACGAATTGTTCATATTAAATAAACCATACTCTCCACTATATTTCTGCATTTTTATCCTTTGTAACAGTTATACATATGTACGATGATCTCCCTCTGTCGTCAATACGGATTAGTATTATATTAGCTTCCACGTCGACACTAATCTACTACTCTTATTGTTGCCAGTCAATCTGTCCAGCCGCTAAATTGACGTCTGCATTCCCAACTACGGGAATCATTCAACTGTTTTCAGAGGTAACATGTGGTCCAGAGGTCCTCTTAATCTTTGAGTGTTATACAGTCCCAATAAAATCCACATTCCGTTGTTATAAACGTGTCGTTTGTGTCAACAATTTGACTAGATCTAATTGTTTAACAGCTTTTTATATTATCATTATATATATGTTGTGTATTCTTTGTACCTCTAACTTTCACTGTGTTATCAATCATGTACATCGATATGGCGGTTTTTTAATAAATAGACGAGTTTTTAATTCAATCAAAAGCAATCCTCAACATTCCCATTTTAAATTTTTAAAACAATCGACTGCTCTTATAATATCCCAAATAAAAAAAACCTGAAATCTGTATATAAACATATTTTGAATTATTCTCTTTGCTTTGGTATACAAATTAAAAATCTATGTGGAGATAGTTTCTATTTGTCCCTGTTCACACAGGAAATCCCGAAGGCTGCCCGGAAACATCTCTTTTACAACTAGTATTATTTACACAGTCTTACAAACCAACATAATAACGCTTATGTCTGCTTTATCACATGATCAAGATAATTAATTCGCTGCCAAATCCCCTTTTAGCCTTCCGTGCGTGTAACATAAGGAGGGCATGAGCTTGGTACCATACATCCACAGTGGTGAACAGTTGATATCTGTAAAATAAATAATACCTTTACCACTTACCAACAGCTTACTATGATCACTCGACTCACCTAACAAATACGAATAGAAATTGTTTGGGGATTTTTTATTGAGCATCGTACAAAATCTGATAGGAGGTCTAGTACAGAAGTGACACAAGTTGTACAAACTCTGATAGGAGGTCTTATACAGAAGTGACACAAGTTGTACAAAACTCTGATAGGAGGTATAATACAGAAGTGACACAAGTTGTACAAACTCTGATAGGAGGTATAATACAGAAGTGACACAAGTAGTACAAACTCTGATAGGAGGTCTAATACAGAAGTGACAAAAATGGTACAAACTCTGATAGGAGGTCTAATAAAGAAGTGACACAAGTTGTACAAACTCTGATAGGAGGTATAATACAGAAGTGTCAAGTTGTACAAACTCTGATAGGAGGTATAATACAGAAGTGACACAAGTTGTACAAACTATGATAGGAGGTCTAATACAGAAGTGACACAAGTTGTACAAACTCTGAAAAGAAGTATAATACAGAAGTGACACAAGTTGTACAAAACTCTGATAGAAGGTATAATACAGAAGTGACACAAGTTGTACAAACTCTGATAGGAGGTCTAATACAGAAGTGACACAAGTTGTACAAGCTCTGATAGGAGATCTTATACAGAAGTGACACAAGTTGTACAAACTCTGATAGGAGGTCTAATACAGAAGTGACACAAGTTGTACAAACTTTGACAGGTCTAATACAGAAGTGACACAAGTTGTACAAACTCTGATAGGAGGTCGAATACAGAAGTGACACAAGTTGTACAAACTCTGATAGGAGGTATAATACAGAAGTGACACAAGTTGTACAAACTCTGATAGGAGGTATAATACAGAAGTAACACAAGTTGTACAAACTCTGATAGATCTTATACAGAAGTGACACAAGTTGTACAAACTCTGATAGGAGGTATAATACAGAAGTGACACAAGTTGTACAAACTCTGATAGGAGGTATAATACAGAAGTGACACAAGTTGTACAAACTCTGATAGGAGGTCTAATACAGAAGTGACACAAGTTGTACAAACTCTGATAGGTCTAACACAGAAGTGACACAAGTTGTACAAACACTGATAGGAGGTCTAATACAGAAGTGACACAAGTTGTACAAACTCTGATAGGTCTAATACAGAAGTGACACAAGTTGTACAAACTCTGAAAAGAAGTATAATACAGAAGTGACACAAGTTGTACAAACTCTGATAGGAGGTCTAATACAGAAGTGACAGAAGTTGTTCTTATAGTGGACAATTCAAGCCAATATTTCAGATGCTTTGTAAAGTTGGATAGAATAAAGTATAATGTTATTTTGATTAACGCTTGGAACTCGATGAACTAACAAAACTGTTGCATGTAATCCAGGTGTTGAATCGAAGCCTGGAGGCAAATCACAGCATTTTATAATTATGTTTATCCAGAGATGTTAAAGTGAAATATATAAACAACGTTATCTCGTACAAAACCAGGCAGAGGTGGTCGACCCGTCTTAGCTTCAATCCCGATCTATATACCCACTTGGAGTAGGAATAGAATCTTAGAGCTGAAATATAAACAGCTAGAGAGAACGCCATGATGTATCCGAGACCACGTACGGTGTAGTTGTAAGCTAACAAGTCAATCGTACAACAGAAGAAAAGAAACGTACGGATATGAGGATTCATTATTTGCCTTGTCACGTCCTAAGGAAATCTCCGACATTATCAGGAAGTGTGCGAGATATTGATCAGCAGATCAATGTGTTGTTATCATGTATCGGGACCGGTCTAACTCAGATATCGATCTCACCATGTCTATCGAACAGGTAGGTAATTTGTCGGTACACACACTAGGCGGACGGCGGCAAGAGGTGGTCGATTACCACCAACATTATGTAACTAAGATCAAAATAGTTTTTATCAATCATGAAATCGAGTAGAATTTAATATCAGTGGAAAAGTGTTGTAATGGAGTACGGAAGGATATTCAAGGTAAGAACAAGTAAATTTCAGGTACAACAGGAATGAATACATTTCAGGAGGAACAGGTAAGATTAAGGTATATTTTGTACATCTCTAGAACAATGCAAATTCATCTTGGGAACATCAGGTAAGCAGGAAAGAAAACAAGGACATTCAGGGACAGTAGGTATGGCAAAGGGAACTGGTGTATCTCGATACCAAAATGTATAGTACATCCATGGAACAGCATAGGGGACAGCAAGGGGCAAGGACATCTCAGAAAAAATAGTTATGACAGGGAAGAACTAGTTACATCTCAGAAACAATAGTTATGACAGGAAGGGCCAGTTACATCTCAGAAACAATAGTTATGACAGGGAAGGGCCAGCTACACCTCAGAAACAATAGTTATGACAGGAAGGGCCAGTTACATCTCAGAAACAATAGTTATGACAGGGAAGGGCCAGCTACATCTCACAAACAATAGTTATGACAGGAAGGGCCAGTTACATCTCAGAAACAATAGTTATGACAGGGAAGGGCCAGCTACACCTCAGAAACAATAGTGTACATCTCAGAAACAATAGTTATGACAGGGAAGGGCCAGCTACATCTCAGAAACAATAGTTATGACAGGGAAGGGCCAGCTACACCTCAGAAACAATAGTGTACATCTCAGAAACAATAGTTATGACAGGAAGGGCCAGCTACATCTCACAAACAGTAGTTATGACAGGGAAGGGCCAGTTACATCTCACAAACAGTAGTTATGACAGGGAAGGGCCAGTTACATCTCAAAAACAATGGTTATGCCAGGAAGGGCCAGTTACACCTCAGAAACAATAGTGTACATCTCACAAACAGTAGTTATGACAGGGAAGGGCCAGTTACATCTCAAAAACAATGGTTATGCCAGGAAGGGCCAGCTACATCTCAGAAACAATAGTTATGACAGGGAAGGGCCAGTTACATCTCAGAAGCAATTGTTATGCCAGGAAGGGCCAGCTACATCTCAGAAACAATAGTTATGACAGGGAAGGGCCAGTTACATCTCAGAAACAATTGTTATGCCAGGGAAGGGCAAGTTACACCTCAGAAACAATAGTTTACATCTCAGAAACAATAATTATGACAGGGAAGGGCCAGTTACACCTCAGAAACAATAGTTTACATCTCAGAAACAATTGTTATGCCAGGGAAGGGCCAGTTACACCTCAGAAACAATAGTTTACATCTCAGAAACAATTGTTATGCCAGGGAAGGGCCGGTTACACCTCAGAAACAATAGTTTACATCTCAGAAACAATAGTTATGACAGGGAAGGGCCAGCTACATCTCAGAAACAATAGTTATGCCAGGGAAGGGCCAGTTACATCTCAGAAACAATAGTTTACATCTCAGAAACAATAGTTATGACAGGGAAGGGCCAGCTACATCTCAGAAACAATAGTTATGACAGGGAAGGGCCAGTTACATCTCAGAAACAATAGTTATGACAGGAAGGGCCAGTTACATCTCAGAAACAATAGTTATGCCAGGGAAGGGCCAGTTACATCTCAGAAACAATAGTTATGACAGGAAGGGCAAGTTACATCTCAGAAACAATAGTTATGCCAGGGAAGGGCCAGCTACATCTCAGAAACAATAGTTTTGCCAGGGAAGAACTAGTTACATCTCAGAAACAATAGTTATGGCAGGAAGGGCCAGTTACATCTCAGAAACAATAGTTATGCCAGGGAAGGGCCAATTACACCTCAGAAACAATAGTTATGCCAGGGAAGGGCCAGTTACACCTCTGAAACAATAGTTATGACAGGGAAGGGCAAGCTACATCTCACAAACAATAGTTATGCCAGGGAAGGGCCAGTTACACCTCAGAAACAATAGTTATGACAGGGAAGGGCAAGCTACATCTCACAAACAATAGTTATGACAGGGAAGGGCCAGTTACATCTCACAAACAATATTTATGACAGGGAAGGGCAAGCTACATCTCACAAACAATAGTTATGGCAGGGAAGGGCCAGTTACATCTCAGAAACAATAGTTATGACAGGGAAGGACCAGTTACATCTCAGAAACAATAGTTATGACAGGGAAGGACCAGTTACATCTCAGAAACAATAGTTATGATAGGGAAGGGCCAGTTACATCTCAGAAACAATAGTTATGACAGGGAAGGGCCAGTTACATCTCAGAAACAATAGTTATGACAGGGAAGGGCCAGCTACATCTCACAAACAATAGTTATGACAGGGAAGGGCCAGCTACATCTCACAAACAATAGTTATGACAGGGAAGGGCCAGCTACATCTCACAAACAATAGTTATGGCAGGGAAGGGCCAGTTACATCTCAGAAACAATAGTTATGACAGGGAAGGGCCAGTTACATCTCAGAAACAATAGTTATGACAGGGAAGGGCCAGTTACATCTCAGAAACAATAGTTATGACAGGGAAGGGCCAGTTACATCTCAGAAACAATAGTTATGACAGGGAAGGGCCAGTTACATCTCAGAAACAATAGTTATGACAGGGAAGGGCAAGCTACATCTCACAAACAATAGTTATGACAGAGAAGGGCCAGTTACATCTCACAAACAATAGTTATGATAGGGAAGGGCCAGTTACATCTCAGAAACATTAGTTATGACAGGGAAGGACCAGTTACATCTCAGAAACAATAGTTTTGCCAGGGAAGGGCCAGTTACATCTCAGAAACAATAGTTATGACAGGGAAGGACCAGTTACATCTCAGAAACAATAGTTATGACACAAAGGTGGCAAGGACATCTCAGAAACAATAGATATGACAGCTAGAGGCGACTACATATCAGAAACAGCCGGTAATAGTCTGCCATGGGTTGATTGTGAGTTTGGATCATAGATTAAGGGGTTTGTCCATTTCGTTTCTGGGAATCTGCTTTGCCGGTTTTAGTCTTCATTTTGATTTAGGTCACTGTTGTTGTATATGACGGTGCAGAAATCGGCAATTACTTGACATAATTTCTCAGTTTCACATATTAGGATTCCGTGAAACACTCATTACTACGGTGGTTGCCTTTGGATAACGGCTTCCATTCGCGCATGTAACTGTCCTGGTATACTGGTAATGTACTCTTCTAGGAATCTGTTGCGCCGAATCAAATTACGCATGGAAAATCAGACACATCACTGAACTCTGATATCCTCTGGACGTCATGTGAGAAAATAGTTGTCAATAATCGAGCAATGTCAAATGACATAATTGTCAAGACCAAGTGGGAAATGACCATGTCCTTTTAACATCTGCTACATGTTCTCTATTAGTTATGATATCTCAACCAATCGGTTTGAATTTAAAGGTCATGGCCACGGGGTAGAAAGTTCGTCCACACACACACTACGTAAACAGAGAGTTTTGCGTTAAAGTTCCGCCTTGTGAAGCCTGATGACGAAGATTGTCCTTCAGTCGATCACTCCTAAGCGATAAGCTTTAATCCCTTCTTACACTAGGGAAGCGACGTAATATTTAAAACGGGAGCGGAAACAGCCGTAAACATTATCTATGTACAGGCCTTTTTACATTGCAGTATAGAAATATTTGAAGCACTTGTAAAGTGAAGGTCGAGTTGTGATTCAGACGTGAAAATGTTTAGTGGGGACAGAGGATAGTGCTAGGTCAGCTTAGATCGATTTCTGATGATATATGGATTAACTACCAGACTTGATGGTAAGTGTGTTTCATATATTGTACAGGGAGTTTCTGGGTATCGACGGCAGAGCTTTATTTAAGCTGTCAAACTGATATGTTAGCTTGAGAATAATCACGAAAGCAGACAGCAATGTAACTTATGAGGATTGGAACGCTAGTGATTTGTATGTATAAGTCACAATGGGAGGGAGATAACTAACTACAGCAGGGTCGGGGTGGAGTACGTCTTGACGGACAGGCCTGATGGTAGGTTGGTACCAGCCGGCTCCTCTGTTTAGCTTTCACCAACACTACAATTTGTAAATTCTAAATTTAACTTAGATACATAGCAATGTGAAAACTGATTATCTATAAACTATCTCGGCCGCTGACTTACTACGGAGCACGTAAGAACTGGGATTCTAGTTAATGTAAGCTGTCGGCTAGACTGACCTATTTCCTAAGTACTTAAACATACATTATAATCATCAATTTAAAGATGGTGCGTGCTTAATGTTTACATACCAGATTGCCTGTCTTGTAAAGTTTTTCTTTCTCTTACAGGCTGAGGAGCTAACAGATGAACATATCGCAGGTAACACAAGATACACTGTTATATACGTATGCACTTTAAGTTTGTAAATCTATATCGCGATAGAACAATTGAATGTATACCTACATATATACCTAGTATACAAGTAAATGATCTTCCTATATAAAGCTATATACTTATAGAGTAGCATATGTATGTGATACAATGCATGCAAATGATAGCACACAACGTATACTCGGGCAAACCAGAGAAGTGTAGATAAAACATGTAGAATAGGAGATGAAAGGAAGTCTATGTCGACTCCCAGATAGCTATTATATAGTATAACCCTTTCGCTAAGTCGACTCCCAGAGAGCAGTTAAATATAGCCCTCTCCCTATGTCGACTCCCAGATAGCTGTTAAATATAACCCTCTCCCTATGTCGACTCCCAGATAGCTGTTAAAGATAGTCCTCTCCCTATGTAACCCTCTCTCTACGTCGACTCCAAGATAGCTGTTAAATATAACTCTCTCCCTACATCGACTCCAAGATAGCTGTTAAAGATAGCCCTCTCCCTATGTCGACTCCCAGATAGATGTTAAATATAACCCGCTGTTAAATATAGCTCTCTCCCTATGTTGACTCACAGATAAGTGTTGATTATAACCCTCTCCCTATATGTCGACTCCCAGATAGATGTTAAATATAAACCTCTCCCTATGTCGACTACCAGATAGGTGTTAAATATAAACCTCTCCCTATGTCGACTACCAGATAGATGTTTGATATAACCCTCTCCCTATGTCGACTCCCAGATAGCTGTTAAACATAGCCTTCCTCCTATGTCGACTCCCAGGTAGATGTTGAATTTAACCCTCTCCTTATGTCGACTGCCAGATAAATATATATATAGCTGTTGAATATATCACTCTCCCTATATCGAATCCCATATAGCTGTTAAATATAACCCTCTCACTGCACTATATCCGTCATTGAAATTAAAGAAATTTCATAAAAATTTTAACACTAATCACTCTATAACGTTGATGTTAGTGATGTGTTACTTCCTGTATATAACGACACGATTTAATAACAGGAAACAAATTTTAGCAATATTAATATAACGCATGCTCTAGTAGCTCGCTCTTACAAAAACAAATGTACGCTGTATATCAACAATAATGTTATATATAACAACGGCGTCAATAATCAGATGTAAAACAACATGTTTAAACAACAGTATCAAACACATTATTAATATCAAGAACATTATCTAACATATTGTAAATATAAACAACAGTATCAAACACATTATTGATATCAAGAACATTATCAAACACATTTTAAATATAAACAACAGTATCAAACACATTATAGATATAAACAACAGTATCAATTTTTTTGATTAGTTTAACGTCCTATAACAGCCAGGGTCATTTAAGGACGTGCCAGGTTTGTTGGTGGAGGAAAGCCGCAGTACCCGGAGAAAAACCACCGATCAGCGGTCAGTACCTGGCAACTGCCCCACATGGGATTCGAACTCGCGACCCAGAGGTGGAGGGCCGCGAGTTCGAATCCCATGTGAGGCAGTTGCTAGTATCAAACACCCTATATATATAAACAACAGTATCAAATACATTTTAATATCAAGAACATAATCAAACACATTGTAAATATAAACAACGGTATCAAACACATTATAGATATAAACAACAATATAACACATTATAGATATAAACAACAATATAACACATTATAGATATAAACAACAGTATCACACACATCATAGATATAAACAACAGTATCACACACATCATAGATATAAACAACAGTATCACATAAGTTATAGATATAAACAACAGTATCAAACACGTTATAGATATAAACAACAGTATCACACGTTATAGATATAAACAACAGTATCATACACATCATAGATATAAACAACAGTATAACACATTGTAAATATAAACTACAGTATCACACACGTTATAGATACAAACAACAGTATCACACAAGTTATAGATATAAACAACAGTATCACACACGTTATAGATATAAACAATAGTATCAAAAAACACCTTATAGATATCAACGGTAGTATCACACACGTTATAGATATAAACAACAGTATAAAACACGTTATAGGTATAAACAACAGTATCACACACGTTATAGGTATAAACAACAGTATCATACACGTTATAGGTATAAACAACATTATCACACACGTTATAGATATAAACAACAGTATCATACACATTATAGGTATAAACAACAGTATCAACACGTTATAGGTATAAACAACAGTATCAAACACATTATAGATATAAACTACAGTATCACACACATTATAGGTATAAACAACAGTATCACACACATTATAGGTATAAACAACAGTATCAACACGTTATAGGTATAAACAACAGTATCAAACACATTATAGGTATAAACAACAGTATCACACACATTATAGGTATAAACAACAGTATCACACACGTTATAGGTATAAACAACAGTATTAAACACGTTATAAGTATAAACAACAGAATATCAAACACGTTATAGATATAAACAACAGTATCACACACGTTATATATATATAAACAACAGTATCACACACGTTATAGATATAAACAACAGTATCAACACGTTATAGGTATAAACAACAGTATTAAACACGTTATAGGTATAAACAACAGTATCACACACGTTATAGGTATAAACAACAGTATCACACACGCTATAGGTATAAACAACAGTATCACACACGTTATAGATATAAACAACAGTATCACACACGTTATAGGTATAAACAACAGTATCACACACGTTATAGATATAACCAACAGTATCACACACGTTATAAGTATAAACAACAGAATATCAAACACGTTATAGATATAAACAACAGTATCACACACGTTATAGATATAAACAACATTATCACACACTAATAGATATAAACAACAGTATCAACACGTTATAGGTATAAACAACAGTATCACACACGTTATAAGTATAAACAACAGAATATCAAACACGTTATAGATATAAACAACAGTATCACACACGTTATAGATATAAACAACATTATCACACACGTTATAGATATAAACAACAGTATCACACACGTTATAGATATAAACAACAGTATTAAACACGTTATAGGTATAAACAACAGTATCACACACGTTATAAGTATAAACAACAGAATATCAAACACGTTATAGATATAAACAACAGTATCACACACATTATAGATATAAGCGGTAGCATCACACACGTTATAGATATAAACAACAGTATCAAACATTGTACACGATGTAGACAGTAACAAATACATTATATATATAAACAACAGTATCAAACACGTTATAGATATAAACAACAGTATCAAACACATAATAGATATAAACAACAGTATCACACACGTTATAGGTATAAACAACAGTATCAAACTTATTATCGATACAAACAACAGTATCACACACGTTACAGATATAAACAACAGTATCACACACGTTATAGATATAAACAACAGTATCAAACGTTGTATACAATTTAGACAGTATCAAACACAGTATATATATAAACAACAGTATCAAACACGTTATAGGTATAAACAACAGTATCACGCATGTTATAGATATAAACAACAGTATCAAACACGTTGTAGATATAAACAACAGTATCACACACATTATAGATATAAACAACAGTATCAAACACATTATAGATATAAACAACAGTATCAAACACATTATGGATACAAACAACAGTATCACACACATTATTGATATAAACAACAGTATCAAACACATTATATATAAACAATAGTATCAAACACATTATAGATATAAACAACAGTATCAAACACATTATAGATATAAACAACAGTATCAAGCACATTATAGATATAAACAACAGTATAAAACACGTTATAGATATAAACAACAGTATCAAACACATCATATATGCATGTATAAACAACAGTATCAAAATTTTTACAATGTAGACAGTATCAAACACATTTGCCAAAAAAACACTTTGTATGCGTAACATTATATATTGCATGTGTTGGCAACTAGATTTAACATTAGAATGAGATATATTGTAGATATAAACAATATCAGGTAAAACGTATGTTAATCTTCACATACAACCTCTTCATGTCTACGTTGTACAGTTATACATTGTATACATACTGTTCTACTACATAAAACTGATCAGGAATACCATAAAATGTTCTAAATTATTGACAACACTATTTCATATAATATAAACAACATTAAAAGATACATTGTGCAAACATTTAATAACAGTATTGGATACGTTGTATGTGTTATAGGGACAATATCAGACACATTGTAGATATAAATAACAACTATTTCATACACATAGTAGCATACACAACACTATCAAATAAATTGTATTAACAGTAATTTGAAATCCACGCTAAATTGAAACATATATTTCTAAATATTTATAAATCTACATATGTACATCAATCTTGATGTCATCACATTTAACAGTACACTATATCTAGTCGTGACCTGTCACATGCCATCTCGGTATTAGTTATTCTAATAAAAAGTCTAGCTATTGGTTCTCACATTATATGATCCCATAGTGAGATATCACTTAACTTTATATATATGTAACATGCCATGCTTTGGATTTTACGATAACATAGAAAATATGTCCTGCTTATATATTTAGTAATCGCTGAAATGTGTGGGAACACTTCGACTTCAATAGGGTATCATTTATTCATGGGGGATTATTGGTCCTGAAATTTATAAAAATCGGGTAATCCTTCGTGTTTTATAAAATGTTAAAGGCAATCTTTATCATGTTGATGTGATAGCTGTGCTCTCTACCTTATAATCACAGCTTGGTGTACGAACACTGTGTCGGCGCGGCGGTTGGCATTTGTAATCCTTAAAGACGAATGGAGTGTCATGTTCTTTTTTTCTCCAAAGTCTAGGCTAGAAAATGTATGAAACACTTGTTGATATTTGAAAATAATCAGATATCTTTTTTGCTCTCAACCCTTAACATTAACAGTTAATATAGCTGTGTTACGATTTGTCCATGAACATTTACATTAGATATCTATAACGGAACGTGTTTGTGGATTGTACTGTTGCTATATTTAGGTGGAGAATTTAATAAGCCCACTAATTGTCATTATCGTTAATAACTAGATGGTCCATTGTATATTGTACCAAACAGGTGCTGTAATACTCGGTAGCAATAATGTCGTCAGTGTTACTTCATATACCCAGATCATTAGCCTATATAGATATCACAGTTAATGTAAACAGTATGAAAAAATGTCAAAATCTGTATTTAGTACCACGCATCGTACGTCATGTGTTAAAATGATAAGAGTGAGTTTATTTTAATTGGTGACAATGTTTGTAGTGTAAATGCAGTAGTCCTGTCAATAGCGTACCTGGCTGGGAAAGCTGAGTTAGGCTGTTGTAGGTTATGTGATCTTCTTAGTAGCCCGATCCTTGTTTTCTTTCTATTTCAAAGTGTCCATCAGATGAACGCCTAATATTTTAAATTTATCATTATGAAATGCTTGTGAATGCAGATTCAAAAGTTAAGACCCGTTTATTATCTTTTAGAGTACCGAGAGGTGTTCGATGTCTACGATAAAAATAAGGATGGGGTGATTGAAGCCAAAGAGTTGGAGAAGGTGATGCGCGACCTCGGCCAGAACCCAAGCACCGATGAGATTATCGAAAGGATCAGTGAAGGAGACATAAACGGTAGGCTATTTATAGACAGGTGTCTCACCCTACTCCTCCTTAACTATATATGCATGTGTCTCATCCTACTGTGCCGTGTTACTCTCTGTAAGGTAAATTATTCGATGCTGTGTTGGTCGTTTACTAAGGTAGACTATACATTGCTGTGTTGTTCGTCTGCTAAGGTAGACTATTCAATGCTGTGTTGTTGTCTGCTATGGTAGACTATTCAGTGCTGTGTTGGTCGTCTGCTAAGGTAGACTATACATTGCTGTGTTGTTCGTCTGCTAAGGTAGTTTATTCGATGCTGTGTTGTCTTCTGCTAAGGTAGACTATTCAGTGCTGTGTTGGTCGTGTGCTAAGGTAGACTATTCAGTGCTGTGTTGGTCTTCTGCAAAGGTAGGCTCTTAAATGCTGTGTTGGTCGTCTGCTAAGGTAGACCCTTAAATGCTGTGTTGGTCGTCAGCTAAGTTAGACTCTGGTAGACTATTCGATGCTGTTGTGGTCGTCTGCAAAGGTAGACTATCAAATGCTATGTTGTTCGTCTGCCAAGATAGGCTATACATTGCTGTGTTGTTCGTCTGTTAAGACAAACAAAAAGGAAACAAAATTATACATTGTATTGAAGCCAGTCATTTAGAGTGTGTTTTTAAAGCGTCTCTTGTCTGATATTGTACTAGAATGTCACTTGTCTAGAACACGACAGAAATGTGACATGAGAACGGTGGGATGTTATTCTATAACTGAGTGCCCATGATTACTTGTATCCGTCAGCATTTCGTGGAATCGATCGCCCAGCCTCCACATGAAGCCGACAATGTATTAGGGCACGCTGAGTAGGTAAATCCGCGAACGGTCACGACTCCTTCTGTAGTCTGTGTCCCCATCAACTCATCATTGGATATAGGATTGATTTCCTGATCACTTCCAAATAACAATGACAGGAAGCATACACTTCAAAAGCCTAAGGAGAACTGTGTCCGTTATTATTGTGATCTAGTCAAGGGATTCGTTTTTACCATGAAACAACGAAGTAATACAAATGAAATAGCTCATCAATATTTTTCCGCCGAAAAGCCTTTCGAGGATCGGAATATTCCAAATGGTTTTAATGAAATATATTAAAGCCTGCACTCACAAATCATATGAGAGTAAGTTTCATGCATGATTACGGATTTTGACTCCAAGGAAACCTGTCATGCCCGTATCAAATGGTTTTGATTTCAATGCCTTATGATACCGTGCCCTTATGAAACATTGAATGGATGACTTGTTGAGTGACATTTGACATACACATATATTGGCTTCTCTTCAGGATTTAGTTCTCCAAGTAAACCACAGAGAACATGTTCATTCCTCTTCATCGGTTTGTTTAACTATAATAGCGCTGTCCTTTAAGATGCTAATTGACTTATAAGTAGGGTTATGGATGTTTTTCATACGCGAACCTTGCAAAATGACTTGCAAATGAACCAGTCATTTGGAAAAAGATAATAAATACATTTCTGTCTCGATTGATTGAATAGACTTTGAACAGACTTTAAATCTCTAAGTACATATCCAACTGATTTGTTGTCCAGTTTATGGGACTACATGCTGCTGTGGTAGGGTGAGATATTCCGTCTATGCATATTACAGAGTTAACTCCCTTGCAGGTAGGCATCCATTGTGACGTCATTATTTTGTGGGCGCACTTCACATCGTTTACTCGGAAACGTATGACGTTACTCTCGCAACTACTTGACGTCACCATAAATAATCTATTGCTACCATCCTGGATTGCTACCTTCCCAGGGTGGTAGCTGGGATGGTAACTATTATAATCGGTCGCTTTGCCTGCCATGTTTTTGAGATTTCACTTAAGCATTGATGTCACTATTTTTAAATTTTATCGGGGTATGAAAAAAAAAAATGTTTGCAAACTGTGGGAATCCGCGTAGCGGATTCTCACAAAAGTTTGCGAACAATATTTATTTCATAACCCGATGAAATTAAAAAATAGTGACTTCAATGTTTATAATTAATTTTCCAGGCTACTTTATAAAATGAAATACGTTAACACGTACGATTCCATTGATTTTTCACAAGGGATTAGTTTTTCCAAATCAATACGTAACGTCAATGTTTCTATTGTGACGTCACGATAACGTCGGGTTTCGGCGCCATTCTCGGATTTTTTTTCCATCGTGGAATGAAAAAAATGAATAGGCCAATCAAAAAGCCAGAAACAAAGAGAAAATTAATTATATAGAGATAATATTCAAAAAGGTTGAAATTCGCAGTTCACTTTTTAGGTATGTCATTGAATTTATGAATATTTCTCTGGTGTTTGAAGTAGTGGTGTAAAAATAAATCCCCACAAAATGAAGCCGCTATGCAGTATTTCCTTCACTGCTGTTTATAGTCAACATAAGTTCCTCCATCATCAAATTTTATCACAACCACAAATGATATTAGCAGATTTAAAATAGAATGCTGATTGATAAACCCAACTTCACTTATCATGATTTTTTTCGAAATGCAAAGGCAATAAGTGTATGATTAATGTTATCGCTAGATATGCATGTTTTAGACTATTGAATCAAATACTCTGGGAAAATTGAAATACGAATGGGACTAATTCACGTACCACGTGATACCCGATAACGTTTGTGCGGGATTAGTATCTCCAGAACGTAACTCTTTGTAATGTTTCCGCTGAAATGACGTTATCCCGCGATAACGTCTTTTGACGTCATTCCATCACCAACAGAAACAATAGTCCCGCACAAACGTTACCGGGTATCACGTGGTACGTGAATGAGTCCCATTGTCGTCATATTGTAGGTTGTCATCTCGTGGGCTATAAATGGAAAGAGGATGGACCTTTATGTGTAAAGATGTACAATATTTCAATGACCTGGAACAACGCAAAAGCACAATGTGAACAAGACCATGGCCGGCTAGCCATTTTTGATAATGCTAAAAAGTACCAGGCGTACTTTTTATAAGATATAAACAACAGTATCATACACATTATAGTTATAAACAAACCAGTATCAACACGTTATTAGGTATAAACAACAGTATCAAACACATTATAGATATAAAACTACAGTATCACACACATTATAGGTATAAAACAAACAGTATCACACACATTATAGGTATAAACAACAGTATCAACACGTTATAGGTATAAACAACAGTATCAAACACATTATAGGTATTAAACAACAGTATCCACACAACATTATAGGTATAACAACAGTATCCACACACGTTATAGGTATTAAAACAACAGTATTAAACACGTTATAAGTATAAACAACAGAATATCAAACACGTTATAGATATAAACAACAGTATCACACACTTCATATATATATAAACAACAGTATCACACACGTTATAGATATAAACAACAGTATCAACACGTTATAGGTATAAACAACAGTATTAAACACGTTATAGGTATAACAACAGTATCACACACGTTATTAGGTATAAACAACAGTATCACACACGTTATTGGTATAAACAACAGTATCACACACGTTATAGGTATAAACAACAGTATCACACACGCTATAGGTATAAACAACAGTATCACACACGTTATAGAATATAACAACAGTATCACACACGTTATAGGTATAAAACAACAGTATCACACACGTTATAGATATAACCAACAGTATCACACACGTTTATAAGTATAAACAACAGAATATCAAACACGTTATAGATATAAACAACAGTATCACACACGTTATAGATATAAACAACATTATCACACACTATAGATATAAACAACAGTATCAACACGTTATAGGTATAAACAACAGTATCACACACGTTATAAGTATAAACAACAGAATATCAAACACGTTATAGATATAAACACACAGTATCACACACGTTATAGATATAAACAAACATTATCACACACGTTATAGGATATAAACAACAGTATCACACACGTTATAGATATAAACAACAGTATTAAACACGTTATAGGTATAAACAACAGTATCACAACACGTTATAAGTATAAAACAAACAGAATATCAAAACACGTTATAGATATAAACAACAGTATCACAACACGTTATAGATATAAACAACATTATCACACACGTTATAGATATAAACAACAGTATCAACACGTTATAGGTATAAACAACAGTATCAAACACATTATAGGTATAAACAACAGTATCACACACGTTATAGGTATAAACAACAGTATCACACACGTTATAGGTATAAACAACAGTATCAAACACGTTATAGGTATAAACAACAGTATCACACACGTTATAAGTATAAACAACAGAATATCAAACACGTTATAGATATAAACAACAGTATCACACACATTATAGATATAAGCGGTAGCATCACACACGTTATAGATATATAACAACAGTATCAAACATTGTACACGATGTAGACAGTAAAAATACATTATATATATAAACAACAGTATCAAAACACGTTATAGATATAAACAACAGTATCAAACACATAATAGATATAAACAACAGTATCACACACGTTATAGTATAAACAACAGTATCAAACTTATTATCGATACAAACAACAGTATCACACACCGTTACAGATATAAACAACAGTATCACACACGTTATAGATATAAACAACAGTATCAAACGTTGTATACAATTTAGACAGTATCAAACACAGTATATATATAAACAACAGTATCAAACACGTTATAGGTATAAACAACAGTATCACGCATGTTATAGATATAAACAACAGTATCAAACACGTTGTAGATATAAACAACAGTATCACACACATTATAGATATAAAACAACAGTATCAACACCATTATAGATATAAACAACAGTATCAAACACATTATGGATACAAACAACAGTATCACACACATATTGATATAAACAACAGTATCAAAACACATTAATAATAAACAATAGTATCAAACACATTATAGATATAAACAACAGTATCAAACACATTATAGATATAAACAACAGTATCAAGCACATTATAGATATAAACAACAGTATTAAAAACACGTTATAAGATATAAACAACAGTATCAAACACATCATATATGCATGTATAAACAACAGTATCAAAATTTTTACAATGTAGACAGTATCAAACACATTTGCCAAAAAAACACTTGTATGCGTAACATTATATATTGCATGTGTTGGCAACTAGATTTAACATTAGAATGAGATATATTGTAGATATAAAACAATATCAGGTAAAACGTATGTTAATCTTCACATACAACCTCTTCATGTCTACGTTGTACAGTTATACATTGTATACATACTGTTCTACTACATAAAACTGATCAGGAATACCATAAAATGTTCTAAATTATTGACAACACTATTTCATATAATATAAACAACATTAAAAGATACATTGTGCAAACATTAATAACAGTATTGGATACGTTGTATGTGTATATAGGGACAATATCAGACACATTGTAGATATAAATAACAACTATTTCATACACATAGTAGCATACACAACACTATCAAATAAATTGTATTAACAGTAATTTGAAATCCACGCTAAATTGAAACATATATTTCTAAATATTTATAAATCTACATATGTACATCAATCTTGTTTCATCACATTTAACAGTACACTATATCTAGTCGTGACCTGTCACATGCCATCTCGGTATTAGTTATTCTAAATAAAAAGTCTAGCTATTGTTTCTCACATTATATGATCCCATAGTGAGATATCACTTAACTTTATATATATGTAACATGCCATGCTTTGGATTTTACGATAAAATAGAAAATATGTCCTGCTTATATATTTAGTAATCGCTGAAATGTGTGGGAACACTTCGACTTCCAATAGGGTATCATTTATTCATGGGGGATTATTGTCCTGAAATTATATAAATCGGGTAATCCTTCGTGTTTTATAAAATGTTAAAGGCAATCTTATTCATGTTGATGTGATAGCTGTGCTCTCTACCTTATAATCACAGCTTGGTGTACGAACACTGTGTCGGCGCGGCGGTTGGCATTTGTAATCCTTAAAGACGAATGGAGTGTCATGTTCTTTTTTTTCTCCAAAGTCCTAGGCTAGAAAATGTATGAAACACTTGTTGATATTTGAAAATAATCAGATATCTTTTTTGCTCTCAACCCTTAACATTAACAGTTAATATAGCTGTGTTACGTATTTGTCCATGAACATTTACATTAGATATCTATAACGGAACGTGTTTGTGGATTGTACTGTTGCTTATATTTAGGTGGAGAATTTAATAAGCCCACTAATTGTCATTATCGTTAATAACTAGATGGTCCATTGTATATTTACCAAACAGGTGCTGTTAATACTTCGGTAGCAATAATGTCGTCAGTGTTACTTCATATACCCAGATCATTAGCCTATATAGATATCACAGTTAATGTAAACAGTATGAAAAAATGTCAAAATCTGTATTTAGTACCACGCATCGTACGTCATGTGTTAAAATGATAAGAGTGAGTTTATTTTAATTGGTGACAATGTTTGTAGTGTAAATGCAGTAGTCCTGTCAATAGCGTACCTGGCTGGCGAAAGCTGAGTTAGGCTGTTGTGGTTATGTGATCTTCTTAGTAGCCCGATCCTTGTTTTCTTTCTATTTTCAAAAGTGTCCATCAGATGAACGCCTAATATTTTAAATTTATCATTATGAAATGCTTGTGAATGCAGATTCAAAAGTTAGAGACCGTTTATTATCTTTTAGAGTACCGAGAGGTGTTCGATGTCTACGATAAAAATAAGGATGGGGTGATTGAAGCCAAAGAGTTGGAGAAGGTGATGCGCGACCTCGGCCAGAACCCAAGCACCGATGAGATTATCGAAAGGATCAGTGAAGGAGACATAAACGGTAGGCTATTTTATAGAACAGGTGTCTCACCCTACTCCTCCTTAACTATATATGCATGTGTCTCATCCTACTGTGCCGTGTTACTCTCTGTAAGGTAAATTATTCGATGCTGTGTTGGTCGTTTACTAAGGTAGACTATACATTGCTGTGTTGTTCGTCTGCTAAGGTAACTATTCAATGCTGTGTTGTTGTCTGCTATGGTAGACTATTCAGTGCTGTGTTGGTCGTCTGCTAGGTAGACTATACATTGCTGTGTGTTTCGTCTGCTAAGGTAGACTATTCAATGCTGTTTTTGTCTGCTATGGTAGACTATTCAGTGCTGTGTTGGTCGTCTGCTAAGGTAGACTATACATTGCTGTGTTGTTCGTCTGCTAAGGTAGTTTATTCCGATGCTGTGTTGTCTTCTGCTAAGGTAAGACTATTCAGTGCTGTGTTGGTCGTGTGCTAAGGTAGACTATTCAGTGCTGTGTTGATCTTCTTGCAAAGGTAGGCTCTTAAATGCTGTGTTGGTCGTCTGCTAAGGAGACCCTTAAATGCTGTGTTGGTCGTCAGCTAAGTTAGACTCTGGTAGACTATTCGATGCTGTTGTGGTCGTCTGCAAAGTTAGACTATCAAATGCTATGTTGTTCGTCTGCCAAGATAGCTATACATTGCTGTGTTGTATCGCTGTTAAGACAAACAAAAAGGAAACAAAATTATACATTGTATTGAAGCCAGTCATTTAGAGTGTGTTTTAAAGCGTCTCTTGTCTGATAATTGTTACTAGAATGTCACTTGTCTAGAACACGAACAGAAATGTGACATGAGAACGGTGGGATGTTATTCTATAACTGAGTGCCCATGATACTTGTATCCGTCAGCATTTCGTGGAATCGATCGCCCAGCCTCCACATGAAGCCGACAATGTATTAGGGCACGCTGAGTAGGTAAATCCGCGAACGGTCACGACTCCTTCTGTAGTCTGTGTCCCACTCAACTCATCATTGGATATAGGATTGATTTCCTGATCACTTCCAAATAACAATGACAGGAAGCATACACTTCAAAAGCCTTAAGGAGAACTGTGTCCGTTATTATTGTGATCTAGTCAAGGGATTCGTTTTTACCATGAAACAACGAAGTAATACAAATGAAATAGCTCATCAATTATTTTTCCGCCGAAAAGCCTTTCGAGGATCGGAATATTCCAAATGGTTTTAATGAAATATATTAAAGCCTGCACTCACAAATCATATGAGAGTAAGTTTCATGCATGATTACGGATTTTGACTCCAAGGAAACCTGTCATGCCCGTATCAAATGGTTTTGATTTCAATGCCTTATGATACCGTGCCCTTATGAAACATTGAATGGATGACTTGTTGAGTTGACATTGGACATACACATATATTGGCTTTCTTCTAGGATTTAGTTCTCCAAGTAAACCACAGAGAACATGTTCATTCCTCTTCATCGTTTGTTTAACTATAATAGCGCTGTCCTTTTAAGATGCTAATTGACTTATAAGTAGGGTTATGGATGTTTTTCATACGCGAACCTTGCAAAATGACTTGCAAATGAACCAGTCATTTGGAAAAAGATAATAAATACATTTCTGTCTCGATTGATTGAATAGACTTTGAACAGACTTTAAATCTCTAATTACATATCCAACTGATTTGTTGTCCAGTTTATGGGCACTACATGCTGCTGTGGTAGGGTGAGATATTCCGTCTATGCATATTACAGAGTTAACTCCCTTGCAGGTAGGCATCCATTGTGACGTCATTATTTTGTGGGCGCACTTCACATCGTTTACTCGGAAACGTATGACGTTACTCTCGCAACTACTTGACGTCACCATAAATAATCTATTGCTTACCATCCTGGATTGCTACCTTCCAGGGTGGTAGCTGGGATGGTAACTATTATAATCGGTCGCTTTGCCTGCCATGTTTTTTGAGATTTCACTTAAGCATTGATGTCACTATTTTAATTTTATCGGGGTATGAAAAAAAAAATGTTTGCAAACTGTGGGAATCCGCGTAGCGATTCTTCACAAAAAGTTTGCGAACAATTTTTTTTTCATACCCCGATAAAACTTTGAAATAGAGACATCAATACTTATAATTAATTTTATTCTCTATTTGATAAAATGAAGTATGTTTAAATGTAACGTTATAGTGGTTTTTCAAGGGATTCTTTTTTCCGAATCAATACGCTACGTCAATGTCTCTATTGTGACGTCACGAAAACGTCGGGGTTTCGCGCCATTCTCGGATTTTTTTTCATAGTGGTATGCCAAAAAAATATTGGCCAATCAGAAAGCCAGATTTGGTATGAAAACAAAGAAAAATTAATTATATGGTTATAGATAATTTTTTCACTTTGAGTGGTTGGCCAAATCTATTTACGTGTGTTGATAAATTACTTGTTGTTGAATATGTCATGTGTATAAGGGGTACCAATGGGGAAATTATTGCAGACAAATTATCATTAGATAAACCCAGAGAAGTCCGAATGCTTTTTCTGGTTGTCGGGCATTATTATCAAAAATCACACAAGGCGACGCTACATGTACTGAATAGGGTAAGTGATATGCCGAGTTTTGTGTTCATCTAGATATAGCTTAACTGTTCACTAGCTGACCATAACCTACTACTATTCGTATCTGGGAGATGCTGAAATGAAATATTAGGCTTTACGTAAGGATTATTTGTGGAACTGCATGCGCTAAAGTAAAGTGTAGTTTTAACCGAAATATAATGCTTGTATTTCACCAACTTGCCAGGCGTCAGTTGACAATTACTGGGCCAGATGGCAAAACAGTGACATGAACCTTCACTGTTTATATATAGATTTTGAATGTGTTTGGTGTTGTAACCACATCTTTGGCAATCGTTATCAATTGTTGTAATTGTTTAAACGAAACTTTTAATTTGTGTTTCGGAAAGGTAGCCTAGTGGCCCTTTCATGAATATCATGAAGTAGATAATCTTTTACATTGAATGTGAAAACATTTAAATTATCATTTTTCAAAAATGAATTGTCATAAGAACTATGCCAGCTAACTGTGAACAGAACAATTCGTCAAGCTTTCCTATCTTTGCTTGCTAATAAATAATGCTGTTAGGTAGCCTTCTTAGCTTTTTGAGAAGGTAATACTTGTTTTTATTCTTATATTCACACTTTATCCTTGTCCAAAAACCCCTTTTGATCAGGAAACCCTCATTTGAGAAGGAAGAAATTTTGTTTCCGTAACAGAACTTCGTTTTTGGTCAGCTGATTATACAAGAAGGTGGTCTAAATCACTTAAACGCTCGCAAATAAAGAGCGATAGCACAGAGCGTCTACCGGATGAAGATTTGTCAGATCGTAAGAGCGTTTGAACCACTCGATTATATAATGAGCTTACTTCAAATCATCATATCCATGGTGATTACCCATGATTACACTCCCCATATGTATGAAAAAATGGCGGCTACAGACTGAAGCTGTCAGTGTGTAGGGTTGGTTTTTTAATGTATGTGTTACCTTGGAAGTGCGAAGTGCCCCTTCGTGCTCTTATAAATGTAGTACATGTACAAGTAGTGGCTCGATACCCAGCGGAATGGGCTGCTCTGCATCTATGCAAATCAGTAGTGGCGTAGGAAGATGAAACGTAAAGGGGGGGGGGGGG
>SAYR01069284.1:29487-77119 GCA_004382745.1 Argopecten irradians irradians
GGATTCTCACAAAAGTTTGCGAACAATTTTTTTTCATACCCCGATAAAACTTTGAAATAGAGACATCAATACTTATAATTAATTTTATTCTCTATTTGATAAAATGAAGTATGTTTAAATGTAACGTTATAGTGGTTTTTCAAGGGATTCTTTTTTCCGAATCAATACGCTACGTCAATGTCTCTATTGTGACGTCACGAAAACGTCGGGGTTTCGCGCCATTCTCGGATTTTTTTTCATAGTGGTATGCCAAAAAAATATTGGCCAATCAGAAAGCCAGATTTGGTATGAAAACAAAGAAAAATTAATTATATGGTTATAGATAATTTTTTCACTTTGAGTGGTTGGCCAAATCTATTTACGTGTGTTGATAAATTACTTGTTGTTGAATATGTCATGTGTATAAGGGGTACCAATGGGGAAATTATTGCAGACAAATTATCATTAGATAAACCCAGAGAAGTCCGAATGCTTTTTCTGGTTGTCGGGCATTATTATCAAAAATCACACAAGGCGACGCTACATGTACTGAATAGGGTAAGTGATATGCCGAGTTTTGTGTTCATCTAGATATAGCTTAACTGTTCACTAGCTGACCATAACCTACTACTATTCGTATCTGGGAGATGCTGAAATGAAATATTAGGCTTTACGTAAGGATTATTTGTGGAACTGCATGCGCTAAAGTAAAGTGTAGTTTTAACCGAAATATAATGCTTGTATTTCACCAACTTGCCAGGCGTCAGTTGACAATTACTGGGCCAGATGGCAAAACAGTGACATGAACCTTCACTGTTTATATATAGATTTTGAATGTGTTTGGTGTTGTAACCACATCTTTGGCAATCGTTATCAATTGTTGTAATTGTTTAAACGAAACTTTTAATTTGTGTTTCGGAAAGGTAGCCTAGTGGCCCTTTCATGAATATCATGAAGTAGATAATCTTTTACATTGAATGTGAAAACATTTAAATTATCATTTTTCAAAAATGAATTGTCATAAGAACTATGCCAGCTAACTGTGAACAGAACAATTCGTCAAGCTTTCCTATCTTTGCTTGCTAATAAATAATGCTGTTAGGTAGCCTTCTTAGCTTTTTGAGAAGGTAATACTTGTTTTTATTCTTATATTCACACTTTATCCTTGTCCAAAAACCCCTTTTGATCAGGAAACCCTCATTTGAGAAGGAAGAAATTTTGTTTCCGTAACAGAACTTCGTTTTTGGTCAGCTGATTATACAAGAAGGTGGTCTAAATCACTTAAACGCTCGCAAATAAAGAGCGATAGCACAGAGCGTCTACCGGATGAAGATTTGTCAGATCGTAAGAGCGTTTGAACCACTCGATTATATAATGAGCTTACTTCAAATCATCATATCCATGGTGATTACCCATGATTACACTCCCCATATGTATGAAAAAATGGCGGCTACAGACTGAAGCTGTCAGTGTGTAGGGTTGGTTTTTTAATGTATGTGTTACCTTGGAAGTGCGAAGTGCCCCTTCGTGCTCTTATAAATGTAGTACATGTACAAGTAGTGGCTCGATACCCAGCGGAATGGGCTGCTCTGCATCTATGCAAATCAGTAGTGGCGTAGGAAGATGAAACGTAAAGGGGGGGGGGGGGGGAAGGTCCTCAATATTTCGTAAACCCCCCCCCCTTGCGCGCCCCGCACCAACAGGATATACTTGATATACTTTTTTTTCATATGTCATTACATATATCCTTGTAAACATCTATAGACAATGGCGTCGCTAACAGGAAATTAATGAATACGCAAATTAGCGTGCGAGTTTTGGGGGTCCGGGGTATCCCATGGTAAAATATTACGATTTGAAATGACTGAGATGAGTTTTACAATGTATTTTGATGATTTTTCGAGCGCCGAAGGCGCGAGATTTTTGTGTTTTTGGGGATCGGGGGGTTTTTCCCCGGGAAAAAATGTACGATTTTGAATAGCAGAGATGAGTTTTACGATGCATTTTGTTGAATTTACGAGCGCTGAAGGCGTCAGATTTTGGTGTTAGGGGGGGGGGGTCTCCCACGAGAAAAAATATTACGATTTTGTATTTTGATGATTTTTAAGCGTTTTTCACACGGTAATGTTACCTGCATTTAGAAATGATAATTGTGAGTGTCGTCTTATCATTGATATGCAACCCAGCGCGATCTGAACATACCGGATTCACACCATCGGCACATTGTTGTGTAACTCAAAATAATAATGAATTGATTGTTTTACTAAGACATATAAACAAATTAATCTTTTAAGAAACATTTTTTTTTAATAAGTATAATCCCTTGATGAACATTTTTAGTAAACTGAGCTGTCGGTGTGTAGGATTGAATTTAGAAAATTTATTTTTTTCTTGTATTTTCATGTATTACCTTAGAAGTGCTTATTTTCATGTGTTACCTTAGAAGTGCTTATTTTCATGTGTTACCTTAGAAGTGCTTATTTTCATGTATTACCTTAGAAGTGCTTATTTTCATGTGTTACCTTAGAAGTGCTTATTTTCATGTGTTAACTTAGAAGTGCTTCGCACATCGTGCCCTTCCGCTTTATAATGTTAGCATGTGTGTGGAACTCGTGAAAAGCATAGGCCTAGTGAATCCTGTATTGTAGGTGATGGTACGATAGACTTCCAGGAGTTTCTCCTGATGATGGCTAAACGACGGAAATGTCCGAAGAATGACGATGACCTCCAACGAGCCTTCGATGTGTTCGATAAGGACGGAAACGGTTACATATCACGTGATGAGTTAAAGAGCGTGATGGAAACGTTAGGAGAGAGGCTCACGGAAGTAGAACTGGACGAGATGTTAAAGGAGGCAGACAAAGATGGCGACGGCCAGGTTAATTATGAAGGTGAGAAATTATTACAATTGGATTGGTTTAGTAATCTTTAATCGTGAATGACGTGTGGAAGACATTAAAGTGTGTGGCCATGGAAAGCTGTGTTCATATGAAAGTGTAGATTTCCTCGAATTAGTTGTGTTTTAAATCCTTTTTCTCTTTAACTGTGGATGGGTTTGAAAAGTGTCATATATTTGTGTTAATATGATGTAACTTCCAGTATTGACTACTTTAATTATCTGTTGCGAGTTTTTACGACCTCATTGCAGCAGATGAAATGTTCCCATATACTTACCTTATTAACTATTACCGATTTGAAGAGCAGATGTGAACGATTGTTTGAAATAACTTTTTTCTGCTCCACTACCTCGACAATTCTGCACTATTTACTGTGTCCTCATGGATAAGTCTTACACAGTTGTTCCCCTTTACATACATGTTTCACACTATTACACTGTGTGAAGGTGGAAATGGTATTCTAATTTTGAATCTTGCCTTTCTCAATACGGAAAACAGACACATGTTCCGATCAGGGGTAACTAACTTATATCGATATAATTCTATAAAATACAGGTATTTGACCCTCCATTATATCAATGCAATGTGTTAACTGTTTATGCATTGTTGATAGATCTTCGGCCACAACGTGTGTAATTAGGACATATCGATTTTTGATGGTCCACCAGTCATGTTGCCTAACCGATCTAAGGATCTTGCAAAAAGTGTAGTGATCTCGGGCCACAAACCTACGCTAATATCGACTCTTGCCGATCATATGAAAATAAATAAAATATTGTATGTGAAAGAATGGTATCTAAGAATATTACTTGGGCTTGATTGAGATAATCAGGTTCTGTTATGTATGATTCTCGAAAATCATACAAAACATTAGATTTAGTAATTTGTTTGTAAATGATATCCGTCAAAACATTAGATTTAGTAATTTGTTTGTAAATCATATCCGTCAAAACATTAGATTTAGTAATTTGTTTGTAAATCATAACCGTCAAAACATTAGATTTAGTAATTTGTTTTGTTTGTAAATCATATCCGTCAAAACATTAGATTTAGTCATTTGTTTGTAAATCATAACCGTAAAAACATTAGATTTAGTAATTTGTTTGTAACGCTACAGATCATAACCGTAAAACCATTAGATTTAGTAATTTGTTTGTAACGCTACAGATCATACCCGTCAAACCATTAGATTTAGTCATTTGTTTGTAACGCTACAGATCATACCCGTCAAACCATTAGATTTAGTCATTTGTTTGTAAATCATAACCGTCAAACCATTAGATTTAGCAATTTGTTTGTAACGCTACAGATCATACCCGTCAAACCATTAGATTTAGTCATTTGTTTGTAACGCTACAGATCATAACCGTCAAACCATTAGATTTAATCATTTGTTAGTAACGCTACAGATCATACCCGTCAAACTATTAGATTTAGTCATTTGTTTGTAACGCTACAGATCATACCCGTCAAACCATTAGATTTAGTCATTTGTTTAACGCTACAGATCATACCGTCAAACCATTAGATATAGTCATTTGTTTAACGCTACAGATCATACCCGTCAAACCATTAGATTTAGTCATTTGTTTAACGCTACAGATCATACCCGTCAAACTATTAGATTTAGTCATTTGTTAGTAACGGAACAATAATAACACATTAGGCCTTCTGAGATAACATTTAGTATACTCAATACATACGATGTTCGATGTTATCTGTTAATTCCGCATGAATGCGTTTGTTTTGCATGTTCAAACAAACTGCATATCACCACATACTGCTCTAGTCACATTTTAGCCGGAGCTATTAACCGTTTGTAAATAGCCTGATACCTGTCTGTTGTGATACTCTGCGTGGATACCGGGGTGATCTGATTCAGGGCACAAGGAATGCATTTGGGTGAGGTTTATTGTGGCAGGGTTATGTAACTCGAAACATCTACCATCACTACCGACCACCGTGTTATCAATCGGGACAAGTCCATGTTACGTGAAGATTGTGTAGACATATGTTCATGGCGTTGGTTTATATAAAAGTGATACATTAAGTCCAGTTTTCTAGTCTAAACTTGTTGCCAGTCTTAACAGTGTTGAGTCTCTCCTCTATTCCTCCTGTATCCTGTCAGTTAAGGTTGTCTCAATCCATCCCGTGTTCCCTATTATTTTGATGGTCGTATCTGAGGATATTTACTCATGTAGATATAATGAGAGCTTGTTCTCTACGTTTCCACTTCTGAAAATAAATCTAAATAATTAATTTTACTTTGTTTTTATACCAAATCTGGCTTTCTGATTGGCCAATATTTTTTTTGCATACCACTATGAAAAAAAATCCGAGAATGGCGCGAAACCCCTACGTTATCGTGACGTCACAATAAAAACATTAGAGACGTTTCGTATTGATTCGGAAAAAAAGAATCCTTTGAAAAACCACTTTAATGTTACATTTAAACATACTTCATTTTATCAAATAGAGTATAAAATTAGTTATAAGTATTGACGTCACTATTTTTTAATTTTATCGGGGTATAAAAAAAATTGTTTGCAAACTTTTGTGAGAAACCGCTACGCGGATTCACAAAAATTTGCAAACAATTTTTTTTCATAACCCGATAAAATTAAAAAATAGTGACATCAATGCTTAATTAAAATTTCACTTTTGTGACCTAACACGTTCAGCTTCTTCAAGCAATGAAACTGAATACTCCCAACGTTAAGATGAAATCAAAGGTGTGAACCCTCTAGTCCATTGTATTATCATTGCAAGCTATATAACAGCATTGTGTATCTAATGATAATTCAATTTTGCTTGTTACGTGCATTTTCATTGTCTTAAAAATTTACTTTATCAGCCGATAGAGGAAAAAATGGCGTCGCCGTTTGTGACGTTGCTTCTGATTGGCTGAGATGACGGCGTAATGATTTCATAGACAAAAGAGTCCCAAAATTAATTTTGAGTAATGAAGAGATTATCTTTAGCAATGATGTTTATAATGAGAGTACACTCAGATTTTTGTGTTATATCTCAATAACATAAAAAATCTATTCAAATTAATCCTTAAGGTAGCTCCATACTTTTGGGAAAACCCATGTCATTTTTTTCTAACAGGTCTTATTTTCTTGCATTTTTCAAGTATATTTCAAATCTGTAAAGATAAATGGGTGTTCTCGAACTACTTTTTGAGATATTTGAGCTTGAAATATACCATCCATGCAAATTTGCTGGCCGAAAATAGAAACATTCATAAAATTATGTTTTCTGTAATATTAGGGTGAATGTAGTCTCGATCCTGTTGATTTTTTGTCCTAAATTTCTAACGATAGAACAATATACAAAACTCTTGTATTTTAACAAATGCTAACTAATTTTCGTTATTTCCCAGGACCGTTTCTATACGTAATTATCATGTTTTGCCATATTTTCGCCCGTAAAAAATCAATGAATAGGCCAAAAAGGAAATGAAAACCCATGTCAATTTCACAATATTTGTATATGATATGCCCAAGATAATATATTTTTCAAATATCATATAAAAACATGGGGTCCTCGATCAAAATTTCACAATTTTGTAAGCTTGAAGTTTGTAACTCGCAACCCTACCCCCATTTCATCCAGTGCTAAGATGGGTCATATTTGACTATTTTTTGAAAATCATGCCACAAAAAACATTACACATCAGTTCATATGTTTTTGTGATAGTATATCTGGTTTATGTCTGTTTATTTTTATGATTTTCTCCAAATTTTGTGTTTGAAGGAAATACGTGTGCGATTTTTTTAGAATTCCGGAATTTGGGTCCGGCCGGGTCCCCTCTTATCATTTATAGCGACGAACGGCACTTCCGGTGTTTAAAAATCCATTCCCATTTACGACAGGGACCGCAAAAACCTCAGAGATAGCATATAATTTTCACTTCACTGCTTTTATTTGATTTATTTAATGATTTTAAACATTCAATATAATATGTAGACAATTTTCACCTATTGAAAAAATATCCAAGTGGGATGTCGTGGCGTATCGGAAACCATTCTGGAATTCAAAACAAACTCCGCAACTTCCGGTATAGCGTCATATGAATTGGCGCGGTTTTCAAAAGTATGGACCTACCTTAAACAATGACGAATGTATGAGTCCTATGGCTCCATACTAGAACACACTAGTCTAATGAATGTGTGATTATATATGTCTATTCCTGTCAATGTTTTCTCTCATACAATACTAATACTGACTGGTCTCGTGTAATATTACATAGCTACCATGCTTTGCGTTGAAAATATCACGCAATTTTCATGTATAGAGAATTGACATTCAGTGACGGTTTTTTCGAACTTATTTCAAAATGACAGGATATCATAGTTATAAAATTGCAATATGAGAGGACATATGTGTATTTTGTTGTTATGCTTATTATAAATAAACATTCATTTTGGAAAAAAATAATAAACAGCAAAGAATGACTTGCTCTTAATACAAGTCAGTATGTTTATGATGTATACAGTACAGCTTCAAGCTGTTAACTTTTGTAATGATCCATATAGACAGTGACGAAAATTAGTAACGGTCATCAATAGGAACAATATATACAATGCACGTCATCATAATTAATATCTATTTACGTGATAAATGCCAACACTATTAAAATGAAATAAAACGCCAAGGTATGAGAAAACGTTTTATATGTGGATATGAAGAATTGATAACTCTACCCTCGAGATCACATTGTGTGACCCTCGGGTAGAATGAAAGAATCTTATAGTCTTTCTCTATGTAGTGAGGTGCGAATTGAATGAATCAATCAAGTATGATAAGAATGTGATTATCGTAAAATCTCGACAAATGCGTGATTATATGAAAAATTATGTTTGATTTGTTTGATTGATTGAATGATTGATTGGTTGATTCATTGATTGGTTGATTGATTGACTCACTCATTCATTGATGGACTGCGTGAGTGTGTATGAATGTATCAATGAGTAAACGAACGAAAAGCGAATAATGAACGAATGGTCGGACTAATGAACGAATGGTCGGACTAATGAACGAATGGTCGGACTAATGAACGAATGGTCGGACTAATGAACGAATGGTCGGACTAATGAACGAATGGTCGCACTAACGAACGAATGGTCGGACTAATGAACGAATGGTCGGACTAATGAACTAATGATCGAACTAATGAACTAATGATCGAACTAATGAACGAATGGTCGGACTAATGAACGAATGGTCGGACTAATGAACGAATGGTCGGACTAATGAACGAACGGTCGGACTAATGAACGAATGGTCGGACTAATGAACGAATGGTCGGACTAATGAACGAATGGTCGAACTAATGAACGAATGGTCGGGATAATGAACGAATTGCGAACTAATGAACGAATGGTCGGACTAATGAACGAATGGTCGGACTAATGAACGAATGGTCGAACAAATGAACGAATGGTCGGACTAATGAACGAATGGTCGGACTAATGAACGAATGGTCGGACTAATGAACGAATGGTCGAACTAATGAAAGAATGGTCGGACTAATGAACTAATGATCGAACTAATGAACGAATGGTCAGACTAATGAACGAATGGTCGGACTAATGAACGAATTGTCGAACTAATGAACGAATGGTCGGACTAATGAACGAATTGTCGACCTAATGAACGAATGGTCGAACTAATGAACGAATGGTCGGACTAATGAACGAATGGTCGAACTAATGAACGAATGGTCGGACTAATGAACGAATGGTCGCAATAATGAACGAATGGTTGGACTAATGAATGAATGATCGAACAAATGAATGAATGGTCGAACTAATGAACGAATAGTCGAACTAATGCACGAATGGTCGAACTAATGAACGAATGGTCGCACTAATGAACGAATGGTCGAGCTAATGAACGAATGGTCGGACTAATGAATAAATGGTCGAACTAATGAACGAATGGTCGGACTAATGAACTAATGATCGCACTAATGAATGAATGGTCGAACTAATGAACGAATGGTCGGACTAATGAACGAATGGTCGAACTAATGAACGAATGGTCGGACTAAAACGAATGGTCGGACTAATGAACGAATGGTCGAACTAATGAACGAATGGTCGGACTAATGAACGAATGGTCGGTCTAATGAACGAATGGTCGGACTAAAACGAATGGTCGGACTAATGAACGAATGGTCGAACTAATGAACGAATGGTCGGACTAATGAACGAATGGTCGGACTAGTTGAACGGACGAATGAATGAAGCATGCAAGCTTGTTTCTGCTAGGAAACGCATATTTTGACCGACCTATTAGCTGTATGAAATAGCTCACTTGTAGTGTCTCTGTTTCTGTTACAGAATTTGTTCAGATAATGGAGGATAGATAAGCGATAGCAAACTACCTACCTGTGTGTCAAATCTACTGAAGAATTTATGGCCATACTCCGCTAACACCTTCGCATGTTTGGGCCGTTTTCCAAGTCCTGTGTCGGACCGTGGTTTTGCTCCGCTTCACGCGCCTGACCACTAACGCACACATTACGGAGAATCGAGAACTGTATCTTACAATCAATATTGTCAAAATATATTATTTTTATGTAAATTGTATATAACTATTCAATGTTATGAATTGTTATTTAATTACACGTATTTACAATTAATTTTAAAAAGAACATATTCATCGCCATTTTGGAAATAAATTTCATTTTCATACTATGTGCTTGTTAACAGTTATTACCTCTATAATATCTATCTTATCTTTGAGAAATACATGTTTTCTTGTTTTTAAAATTACTAAGAAACATTGCTAATAATATTTGTATACCATGGGCGGTGTACTGCTTCACATAACATAATGGTTAGAATACAGGCAGCTGGTATAGTCTAGTATATAAATACATTATTCTTGGTTAATGTTCCATCTTTTCATCCACGAAGTTAGGGTGTAAAATACGTATATCGACTTTTTTTTTTTTTTTTTTGCACTGTTTATTTGCCATTAAACTCGAGGTAGATTTACAGCAAAATCATTATAAAACATTTCTGATTTGTAATGACTGTAATAACGAATTTAATAAGTATCTTAATTTTTATCGTGGAAATCACACGTTTATGCCACTAGTCCTTGACTTATTACCAGGTGTGACAATAACCCTGTTGAGTAGCATTGTGACATACGCCTGTACACAGTAATCTCCTCTCTGAATTCAC
The DNA here is from genome assembly GCA_004382745.1 of Argopecten irradians irradians. NCBI lineage: Eukaryota > Metazoa > Mollusca > Bivalvia > Pectinida > Pectinidae > Argopecten > Argopecten irradians. The sequence continues at coordinate 39,566 of SAYR01069284.1, forward strand.
AGCCCATTTTTTTTGTTTTTGTCTGTTTTTTTTAAATAAGATAATTTTTGATAATGATGCCGATGATAATTTTAATGCCGACATTATCTATATAAAAAGTGAGGTTATCACTGACCCTTGGTATCGGGGAAGCTGTACTCGACCTATGACCTCGAGTAACAGTTCGCTAGGTCTTCCCTTTTACCTCAGGTCAGAGTTTTGAATGTTTTCTTAGTACCAATGAAATAATTGTGTACTAAAAGCTGGATTCACCTGCTGAACCACAAGAGACATGGTACAACCGTGAGCTCATTTATTAAATGACTATTTCCTTACACATCGCCATGTCTTTCTTACGGTCTTTATCAATCCGCTTCTATCAAACTTGCGTAGTATTTCACCAACAGCATCACTCCTAAAAACATTGATTATAAATCTATCTTGCAGAATCAAACCAAAGAACATCTGCTTTCATCGGACAAGCGAAATTATTTTGTGTTTTTTGGAAAACTTCCCATCACACTTTTCTGTGCGGCCAATGATGGAGATGCACATTTTGTATCCAATGGAAATGGCCACAAGTATTTGTCATATGTCGCACTACATCATACAAGATATAAGTTTCCTTAGAAGATCATGTTGTCACCGCTGGTTAATCCATTGTTATCTAATCCGAAACTCATCACTGAATACCAACTATTATAATATACATCACCAAAGCTCCGGATGAAGGGGTGCTGTCATCGAGAAAGGACAGAAAATACTATTGTAAAAGACTGGATATGGTTAGAACCGTTTTAGACTCCATTTTAGTTAAGTATTTAGCAATGAAGTTGTAGATTGTAAATACATCAACTAACACGGTAAGGTTTCGATTAATGCATGTATGGTAACTATTCAAAATATGTATGAATTAGGATTTTTTTGGAAATTTAGTAATTTTGTCATAGTTTTGTATTTACAGTATTTACTAAGATTATGTGGTATTAATTAAAGATGCTCCATCGCTGACAAATGATATTTTTCACTATTAAAAACAGGAGCAGACGATTTTTTTTCTTCAGTTAAAAAAGTTACTTACTTTACACAATAACCACCATTGAAAAGTTTTAGCTTTTGATTTTACTTCAAGTTAAAAATATGAAAAAATAATTAATTGCATCCCGAAAAAATTCTGTGGCACTATATCCTATATGGAATGAAGTACTGATTGCACATGCACCAAAGGCAAAATAATTTGTTTTATATAATTTTTATGTTAATTAGACACACATATACATGATTAAACACCAATCATTGTTCAAATGATGAATATCATTTATGCTCATCTTAAAGATGCATTACCGCTGACAAATGGTATGTTTTCGCCATCAAAAAACAGGAAAAGACGAAGTTTTTTTCTTCAGTTACAAAATTTACTTACTTTACACAATTACTACCATTGAAACGTTTGAGCTTCTCATTTTTCTTCAAGATGAAAATATTTTAAATAACTAATATTACTCTTTGAATACACTAATCAGTATTTAGTTGTGGCCATTCATGTATAAACTAACTTGTATTGTAAATGACGGAAGTGTCGTACAATTAAAGATAAACCTATATATACCTTTATGACCCATGGTGTTGATAATCACCCCATGACGTTACAGACAAATGATATAACAGACATGATATAACGTGCCTCTCGTCATGGTGAACAGGTAACGTTTGGGGAGAATTTGGTCTGGATCGGCTAGACTATTAAAATCACAATAAACCTACAGTGTGGACAATGGCTGCCTGGGATAAATCAGAAACATGGGAAAGTATGCTGCATTTTAACGCAATGACGCGGAGATGTACACATTTGGACATGTTGCGGTTTGCTCCAGGGAGAGATAGAAAAGTCCGGAGAGAGTTTGGTTTTCCGACATTTCACACCACACAGGAATCATGTCGGGACTCAAGGTAAGTCTTATTGTTTTCGAGTAGTGGTATAGATACATATCGTAAACTAACGCACACAGCTATCTTATCATTTACTTAGCTGTTTATAAACCTTTTATGTGGAAAATGTCTGTAACAACTTAAAGTATAGACTTGTGAACTTATTGGACGATGTAAGACAGTGTCTAAGTAGGAGCATCGTCCATTTTTGTTGAGTAACTTCATTATATCTAAATCTGTACATATTGTTTACAAACTTCCTTTTTAACATCACAATTTCAAATTAATCTGTACTGACATTTCTGTAATATAGTTATTTTTCATTAGCCTATTCTTATATATAGGTTTTCATATAAATGCAGATGCTGAGAAATTGTATGTAAAATACTAGTAAAACAATGATTATCTTATATAGACATATATTTAAGCCAATTTCCAAAATATGATAGAAAATAATGCCAAATGGTTTACAAAACGGTGAACATATATATACCACACTTTACATGTACATGTATATATCTATAAGTGTCTAGATTACACATGGGAAACAACTAAGTAGATAGTTTGATAACACAACAGTAAAACTATAATTTTCTGAATCGTTTTCGTTTGATCATCTATATCATCATAGAAAAACCTCTTAAGACTTAGATGCCATAATACCATTGAAACTATTAACGGGTTTTTTCCTGAGTTGAATGATATCCCTTTGGTATAGATACTTCTAGTCATGAGATGTTCAACAAATCTCTGTTAAGCCTGTTATTTCCATGATTATCTAATTTATCCCTCAGTCGGTGTAGATTCCTTAAATCTACTGTATGTTAAAAGATTGTTACACCATTATTTACTTTAATGAATTCTCAAAATTTGAAACAAATATAAAAAAATTTAAGTCAACTTCCTCCAAAATAACTGAAAATTGAGACAAAGCAGCATATCTATAGTCGGAGTGACATTGGCATACACATATATAGCTATCCGAAAACTGATGAGCTAAAAAGTGTAAATATACATTGTAAATGTGATATGCAATGTATCAGAAACTGACAACAGGTTTCATTACTTGAATACATCAAAACCAAAAATCTTTCCTAAATAGGAAAACAAAATAAAGCATATGTGTTCAAATATATTTGGGATTAATTAAGATATTAAAATTAATAAAAAAAAATGTAAATTACCGATTAATTAAATAAACCAGAAAAAACTTTTACATTTGGTACACACCATTTTTTTAAATTTATAATTTCATAAGAAATATATTTTCATTGGATACAGCTAAATTCTGCTTCCCTTTTTACCTTTACACCTGGAATTAATCGACATAGTTGATACAGACTATAGCCAACTTTTACACAGGTAAACTCAGGTAAAGTTTGAGTGGGAATGAACCAACTGAATTCAGTTGCTTGACATGTAGTCAGTATGGTTGTTCTATAACAATGAATTAAATTAAAGTGTTTCATTCTTCGTCATATGGTCAAGATTGACAAGTACAGTAGACTATAGATAAGCCGAACATCAATAAGTCAGTTTTGTCGAGGTGTATATAGTATATGTAACTCGTCAAAAAGGATTTGATTCCATCTTATGCAGTGATTCATTCAATGCACATGTATGTTACACTCGATAGGCATTGATCCGTTCAGTTGATTTCATTGCAGCAGTTGCATTAAGAAAGGTTATTTAAAACTTCAAAACTTGTATATGACAACATCAACAAAACCAAAGTATGTGCACTGTCAAGACCTAGTAGGAATCGAAATCGACGGAAAGTTATTCGGTCAATTTGCGTCAAGTCAGTCTAGCGTTTTTAGATTATCCCTCCAACTTCAAATTATTATATTTTCAGGATGGTCACTCATATCACCAACATAAGGAAAACTAAACAAGTTTCTGGGAAATCCGTGGGTCTCCCCCGGGAAAATATTTAGATTTAGAAAGGCTGAGATGAGTTTACGATGTATTTTGATTTTTAAAGTGCTCTTAACTTGTTATTTTTTCTATTTAAAGTTTCTTACACTTAGAAATGATATTTGTGCGTGTCGTCATATCATTATATATGCAACCCTCTTCGATCTGAACATACCGGCTTCACACCATCGGCACATTGGTGTGTAACTCAAAATAGTAATGAATGTAAGAGACATTTTTTAAATAGTAGATCTTTGATGGACATTTAGCCTAGTTCATGTGTAGAAAATTTTAATTATAAAGAGTTTAAACATTTCGTGCTTGAATGGTTTAGGAAATATGCCGTGCATTGGAAAATTTTCTAAAACTGAATTACGAAAAATATGCAGGAGGATCCTTTTTCTTCGAAATGTGAATTTTTAGAACTCATTGTATTATTTCAGTCGGCAAAAATGGGGTGGGGGGGTGGGGGGGCAAAAAGACAAAAGGGCCCGTATCGCTCATCTGGTTGTTATGTCAAGTAATTTTGAAATGGCCCCCGCTAGAGTTTACATTTGCAGCTCATTGTCACATGCGATGGAAATGTCTAACAGTAACCTAAGTACTCTGAACTAGCCACCCGGCTCAAAGTATGAAATATCCTAAATATATTGAAATATCTGGTATCGTTTACTTATTATTATTTCTGATTAAACTAGTGTTCTTTTAAATTCATATTTTAAACTTTTTCTGACTCTTCTTTTTCGCATTTACTTTTACAAGTGTTGTTACTTCACCAATTCTTTTAAGAATTTGAGAATACATCGGAAGTCATGGTGATGTATTGTGACATAAAAATATCTTCGTGCGTGGATTTCCAGTTTGCTTTAATTATTTACTCTACGTCTTATATACAATTGTTTGTTCCAGGCAGAAGATCTAACAGCTGACCAGGTCGCAGGTAATTTCACTTCCTAAAATGGTTGGAGTCCACATCAACATTCAATACTGATATGATAGCCGGTAGATGACAACAGTTTACAACGATAGTCCGTTGCTTAAACATGTTGAAATATAGACATGTAATATATTTCTTCCGTCTTTGTAAAATGTTTTTATTTGGAACGATATATATCTTATATTATATCTTAGATATGTACTATAAGATCCGTGCTTTCCTTGCTTGACCTTTAGAATGTAAGGAGGCGTTCGGCATGTTCGATAAGGATGGAGACGGAACCATTACTACCAAGGAACTGTCGACGGTGATGAGGTCACTAGGTCAGAACCCCACAGAGGCCGAGCTTAGATGTATGTTACAGGAGGTTGATGCTGATGGTGAGTGCCATGTTCAGTTTTACTTGTGACATTTATATTATTAAGATGTATTAATACTTACACTTTCCGAATTACAGTTTCCGCGAGAAATTTCCCACTTCTTGCAAATGCAATATTACCTATGAATTGTGACCATTGGATGAGGTGAATATGGTGTTATAACACCCTGGTAGAATCAAATAATGACCAGGCGTATTTTGTATTCTACCAGAATGGTAATACTTAATATCTATTACACTGTATACTGATATTTCTTTTTGATTCATCATCTAGGCAGTGGGACCATTGACTTTGCTGAATTCCTCACCATGATGGCAAAGAGGATGAGCAACGCTCCGGAATCTCCCGAGGAACAAATGTTAGAGGCGTTCCGACTTTTTGACAGGGATGGGAACGGTTCCATCAGTCCAGAGGAGCTAAAACAGGTGATGGCTAACCTAGGCGAGAAGTTGACAGATGAGGAACTGGACAGTATGATCAAAGAGGCCGACACAGACGGCGATGGTAGTGTAAATTACGAAGGTAAGCTAACTGGAGGTCACACGTCATTAAAGACAGTTATAACCAGCTACATATATACATGTATATACTAGTATATAGATACAGATTTTTAACCCATGTATAGATCGTGTTACTATCAATCTGGACTTATATTGAATCAGTTGAGGAGAAATAATGATACATCATTATAATAATCTATTCTCACGGTGTCGGTACCAAAACTGATCACAATAAGATAATTGCTATTGCTTGTCGCTATCCTTCCTTAATAAATTATGTTTTGTTTACAGAATTTGTGAAGATGATGACGGGCCGATAAGATCGGTAAATCATACATATATATCACCACTTCGTATAGACTTAGGTATATTAATCATAAATGCTTGACGTCGCCACAACTGGCACAACTGGCAATTGCAAAGTAACACGAAACCGAAATCTTACCAGGCCAGATCTGGTCGGAGGAAAATCACCTTGTACTCAAAAAGACATCACAGTGAAAGTTATATTTTACTTTTTTACACATATTTTTGCCAAGCATGGACCTAACTTTACCTGGGCAGGTAAACGTCGTACCAACGTACCACGTGGACCAAATGTGATACGTGATTCATGGACTGTTTTACCTGGTCAGTGATTCCATGTACCATGTGGCTTAATAACTTACACAAGGATCTCCTGGTTACTGTGTGCCGATACCCAGCTGGATGCATTTACCAATTCATCGGTATATGTTAAATATCTTCCTTGTTTTTGGTACTGATGTGGAATTTTAACTGAATAAATCTGTCAAAAAGATTCTCATGTTACGGGGAAGGTTATTCCACCAATTCATTTTGAGAAGTTTTGGTCACTTTTTGTTGTTTCATTTTTGGTGAAAGATACGTGTATTTATTGCCATATTGATTGTTCGAAAATTATGAATAAATGTTTAATTTGAGTTCAAAGTTGTCGTTCTTCATTTTTTATTTCTTTCTTTTCGTCGTTAGATCTTTAGATAAGCAGGAGTATTGTTTGACTAAGAATTGTTGTTCGCAAACGTTAAAGATCATCGACTGCCGATGAATGGTATTTTTTCCCAATCAAAAACAGTACCAGACAACTTATTATTTTTCTTCAGTTACAAAAGTTACGTACTTTACACCATTACAGCCATTGAAAATTTGAGCTTCTTATTTCAAATCAAGATAAAAATGTTAAAAATAATTCATTGCATCCCGAAAACATTACATGACAATATATCCTCTATACACACAACCATTAGAACCCCTCCTTAATGTATACACAATAATCATTACTGTTTATTTCCAGTCATGCATATAACACATAATATTTGATTAAATTTGTTAATTGTATTGTTTGTGTGTTCAGCATACAAATGGACTATATCGAAAAAAATGTGTTTAACAACTGTCTGTACAAAAAAGGCACATCAAGATGACAAAAACTAGATGTTACATTAACGAATAACAGAAATGAGAAACCAGCAGCTAAATTCAAAACACAATTTAATTATATATACAATATTATACAGAGATGGTTTACAATGTCTAAAGTAATTGGTGGTGGTACAAGAGTAGTACGATGATTTAAAGTGTTACTTATCTGTATGCGAATGTCCTGGTATAATCCTTGATCCTTCCAGGTTTCAAATTAACAATAATCACAAATCCACAAGGAAATTGAATGTCCACCGATGATTTGTAAAGTTCCAGGCAATATGAATAAATCCACACAAAGTGTTGTAATAATCCACAGATAAAGTCACAATAGCTCTCCCAATAGAATCTTATATGGCACTGTACAATTCTTGATATGTCTCATTACAGGTCTCATTACAGTTCTGATTAGCCTTGGACACCTCGAGTATATATAGCTAAACCCTAATTCAAGAATATTGGAGAACCTTCTACTTCTAGAAATATCTAACTAAAAACAGTAAACAAGTAAACACACAGAACTTCTACTTATAATCAACATGTTTACAAACTTATTTGTTTATACGATGATAATATTCTAGAAAGTTCTATAACCTAAATCAATGATATGACCTTTATAGGATGTATTGATATTAAAGCTATAGGAATTATCTCCCTTATCTCATAACTACATATTTAGTGTCATACATAACAGAAGCATCCACGAAAAAGCGCCCTAAAATCGTGTTTTGTGCTTCAAGACAATAATGTATAACCTGAAATGTTCGTTGTAGAAACTTTCGTTGTTTCCATGGTTGCTTTGAAAGCAGAATATAGAAAGAACGAATTTTGCTTTTATAGTATTGTCACTATTGCTCCATCAAATATTTCTAACCATGGAATGATATCAAAACTCCAAACAATGAAAAAAAAAACAGTACATGACAATGCACAAATGAAAAGTCCATGTTATACACTACACAAATGTATTTAAAAATCGGAAAAGGAACGAGTTCTAGAAGAGGAGGTTATCGTAGGAAAATGTATTTTTGTTATCAACACTATCACGAATGATCTCAACATTAGATTTTTATTATCAGTCATTTACAAGACTATTATGCATATTCACGCAATGTGCGATCAAAAATTCCTTGACTTCTTTTTTGGAAGGCTTATCTTTTGAAAGTCTCACGAGTGATTCTACAATTTAAGCTTATTTGTAGTTAACTACCTGGCAAAAACAGTGAAAATAATCATCGAAAACGAAACCGATTACCGACTTTACTTAATATATAAAATCATATCTGAGCGGAGATACAAAATAATACGTTCATCAGATGCATGAGGACACATACTAGAATATTATTTATTTATAAAAGATAAAGAACACGCACTGAACTTCATTCTATTAATATAATTTAACTTGAAATGTAGGATTCCTCCTAGAAGTATATGAATCAGGTTATAATCTGATAAAGAGTGGCGGAGATGCTTTATTCTGGATCGAAATCTGCACAAATATTACAAAATAAATCATTTCTGAGACTTTCAGTTTTGGAGCAGTGTAAAGCTATATGTGTTATACGGTCGTTATACAAAATACCACAAAAATGACACACCTCATAGATATCTGATTTTCTTAAGTAAAACATAACTTAACCATACAATTTATCATTCTTAGATGTTCAGGAAATTTCAAACTAATTGACCATAAAAAATGTGGGGTAATTACGTTATGAACGAGCATAAATATCTGTATCGTTTTGCATTCTGTTAAATAGTGTAACTTCTTCTAAGCTATAGACAGCGGTATAAACAATGGACTTTCATTGTAAACTTTGGAAAACAGCATCAGAAATAAACTACAATAGATAATTGAACAGATCATGTTTACAAAGTATTCTTACAATATCAGATATGAAGCCGTGATGACAAGAATTATTCAAAGGGTACATAACCGTTTCATAAATATAGTATAATGTAAATTAAATTTACTCAAAAAATAGCAAGGACAGTTTTACAGTAATGAAATGATCTATTAAGTTGAAGAGAATGTGTTTAAATTTTGAAGCGAGGGCGAGAGCCGCCATATTGCACCATAATAAAATCTACTGACCCCCGATAAAGTGTTAGGGGTCACCACGCGAGGGCTCTCCGCCAATCATTTGGGGACATTTCTGTCCGAGATGCGATAAATTTTAATAATTTAAACCAAAACTACTGTTTCACTCTCCTAGAGCAATGGAGGGTATTATCGTCAGTGGGTAGTTATCGCCAGTTTTTCCTTGATTTAAAATTATTTTGATAAATGGTACAGTCCGGTTGCTTCTTTAGAAACTTTCTGACCCTACCATCATTCAGGAAAAGCTTTATCTGTTTGTATTTTGATGTTCAAACCTTTATATACGTTTTCCATGCTGTATTTCGGGCCGTCTTATGTGATTGAATAAGGTAAGTCAAAAACACTTTTCCTTATGAGATCAAAATCGTAAAACAAATGCAAGAATATATATGATCTATGACAAATTCTAGAGCGTCTGCTAAATTGACTAGCGTTCTGTGTACATCCGGGGTACTTCAATGCTGTTAATGGGCCTGGCGATAACTAACTCAAATTGTACACTGGAGGCAGTTATCGTCAGTTTTCTTCATTAAATAGAAAATGTTTAGGAAAAAAAATAAAAAAGGGATCTCAATATACAATTCTCAAATAAAACTTGAATTGAAAGAAATCGAGGGGAATAATACTTGTAGTCTTAAATTATTGGACATAAAGTAGAGAAATGTTCCTATATTTGGAACCTTGCTTTCACTTTCATGTCATGGACTAAGTGCATGTGGATGTTTATACCATAATATTTACATTTCCGTTTTCTCTTTGCTTTATAACCTTACCAACTGCGAAATCGTTTACACTTGCGTAAACGCAGTGGTTGCCGCGCAAGAATACACACACCGGAACACTGACTTCCGCAAGTAGTGTGAATGCGCATCCGGTTAGGCCTATTGCTTCTGTATGAAACATCTTCAATAGAATGCATGTATGAATGTTATGTAAATCTTAAATTATATGTCAGCAAATAAAAAAAATAACAAATATTGTGTAAATGGGTTAAAAAAGATAAAGTCAATGTGGAACTATATTTTGTGTACTCTCTAAATTTGACAACATTTCCCGCCAAATTGAAGTCAGCTGTTCCGGGATTCCATCAATGGACCGGCTGTTCCAACGATCGTATAACATTGGAAAAACAGAGTTTTATTTTATTTAAACACTTGATTTGAATGAAATGGTCAATCGAAATGTAAATATAAGAAATAATTTTATTGTTTGTTGTTTACTGGTGTGTAAACTGCATTTTTTGTACAGATATTTAACATGACGCGCAAACAATAAAAATCATTCCTTAAGTATCTATATCTACATGAAGTTCCCGATGTAACAATATCATGCAGATGTATATTTGGCTGTATTGTTATATAGAAAATAACTGGAATTATAATATATGTCTATAGATTTAATCAGAATGCTGTTGTCTTGTAAAGAAAAATACTGCTCAAATCATGATCAGATTGCTTTGAATTGCATGGTCTATGTTTCGTTAACAGAGCACATGGTTTTACATAATATGACATAATTATCAACTTATATCATTTAACAACGTTTCATTAGAAATTAAATGAACTATTTGTTTTTAATAAATGTGAATGTAGAACTACATAAACTAGCATTTCACTGCCAATATTCATAACTGCAAGGAAGGAGTCATATATATATATAGGAGTCATACATTATTTATTTACTATATGATGTATTAATTACATGTACCTGTGGAAGTCTCTGTCAACAAAATACGTCAGGTGAATCGTGGTTTCACTGAATTGTCATCAATAAAGCAGAACCAGTAAACATAAACATTGTCTTCAAATTGTGTATGCAATATTAATATGAATCAGTTAACAAACGTGGCACAAGGTGAGAAAATGTACTTTTAATAGGTGAAATAACATAGACTGGCGATAACTGCCTCCATTCAACCGGAAGTGCGAACAATGAATTCTCCCTTATTATCATGATTAACGTTGAAAACGAGCGCACCTATAAAAACACTGATAATTGTATAGACAACTATATCACATTTTTAAATCAACTGTGTGACATGACTTTGTTATGACTCGGAGATGCTTAACCCGACGATAATACCATCCATTGCTCTAGTAGAAAATGACAGTACTATCACTTCATACAACATAGGTTATAGGAGGTTACGAGGGTAAATCGTAAGGGTTCATAGACATGGATGGACGGACTATCAGCACGGCTGTTACCTGGTGGATGTGTCAGTTACCAGTGGTAACATATTCACTGGCGGATGTGTCAGTTACCAGTGGTAACATATTCACTGGTGGATGTGTCAGTAACCAGTGGTAACATATTTACTGGCGGATGTTTCAGTTACCAGTGGTAACTTATTCACTGGTGGATGTGTCATTTGCCAGGGTAACATTAAAATATACTTCAATAGGTTCCCAGTTGGTACACAATAACGAAATTCGTGTCAGTAGATTCACGCCAAGGTTTGAGCATGAAATATGCATAGAACTCAGCACGTTATGTCCTCCCACAAAGCTGTCCTGACAATGTTCACAGCCGGAGACTGTACGATGGGCGTTGTCTTCTTGGGTATAAATAATATTGGACCTGGTAGGTGTTAGAGGACGAATATCACACTTTATGTGTATTGGCCAACATGCTTTTGTCTATTTTCATACTCTAAACTAAAAAAAGGTCACGTAGTATATCATGATACAGGAAATAGGTACCACAGCAAAGAGTTTGTAATCTTTATCATGGAAATGGGCAAACAGAGATTATCAATCTAGATTGCCATGATATGATAAACTGCAATACACATTCGAAACCACGTAGTTACCGATTTACAAGACAGTTGGGACTATTTCTTTTTCGACATCAATAAAACAGGAGAAACAGTTTTCTGAAAACTTTTTGTGCATAATTATACTCGATATCCCAGAGGTTACCATAACTGTCGTTATCGGGCTACTGTAGTATCGAGGATGGTGCATTATGATTAAGTGATCAAAATCAGTAAGCAAAAACTTTATAGCATTATCAGGGATGGCAATGATACATCAATGTCATTATAAACAAATCCTGTCAGTATACATCATATATTTATCGCTCACAAGATATAATTATATGACTGTTACGGTCGATTGTTCATATGGATCAGAGAAGTAATAACAATGGTTGTATTCCAGATGTATGTCTGAAGGATGCAAATTGCTTTAAATAATAAATATGGGGCAAAGAAAAATGTAGTCAAAACAATAGTTAGAAAATTAAATAAATATTGTCACATTATGGTATAACTGTAGGTTTAGACAGAGTCATGAGTTAAGATATTTACCCGATTTGTATTGTACACCATAAACAGATGTGTAAATCACGCTTTATTACCATATACACAATGTCCACAGATACTACATGCATCTCCTAGAGGTCAGGGACCTTCAATTATTACTCTATCTATAAACTCGACAATTCCTATAATTTATTATACCTGTCACGTGGTACACCGGAAATCTACACAGGTATCTCTCAGGTAAAACAATCATATTGTATCCAGGTGAGAAGCATCAGTAGGTACTGCTTTGTTAAGGCGTTGATTGGTCACGTGACGTGGAGATGAGTTGCTGGAGCGACACTGGACGATGGATACTGGTGTCCGTGAATGTCCTTAGTGCTGTAAGTTTTTTTTTTATTTTCTGTATTCATCCATCATCTTCCTATTGTCTATCCAACTCTATCCCCTCTGGAGTAGGATAGCAGTTGTCAGTATACGGAGGAGGTCATAGCGTCTGTTCATGTGTCTTCTCTGGCTGGAAATAGAAACAAAGATGTGAATCCAAACACGTGACATATTAGAAAGTTCATATGCTAAACGGCGATTTAGAGAGATGTGATAATAAAAATGATAGATTGTACAACCACCTTTAAGCGTACTATCCTTGGTGTTTTAGGACAGTAAGGTATCGTAGTCAGTTTATACATTGCATGAATTATCTGAGATCACGAAAATGGCTTTAATTGTTTGTATTTATCAGATGTAAACAAAGCCAAGAGATAATGTCCATTGTAAAGATGTTTCACCGTGGAAAGGGGTAACACAATAACCGTGAATTTCCAGTAAATCACCGCTGTTATAGAGGGCCGTTATCATCGTATAGACATCGCTAATATATTCAGCATACGTTCCATCTAAGTAACAGTCTCCAGGCATCCTACTATTAATACCTAGCGTCCTTACGTCAGCTTTACATTCGGTTCTAAATCAAGGTAAGTACATGTGTAGTTTATATACTCAAAACACCACAAATAAGAACGCACAATTTGAAACTTATCAACCATCGTAAAGGTATGGCCCACACTAACTTTAGTTTTACAGTGACGATGACAAGATCAACTGGAATATAAACAATATATCTATAATACGACCCTGTGTTTCGGAAGGGTGAACGTCTTCTGCTTGATAAGTGATACCAGACAGGTCTATGTCAAACTTCGGGTAAAAGAGATAAAAAGTTAAAAAGGGCATATTGTTGCATCGTTTTTTTGGAGCTGAACCAGTTAACTGCCGTTAATGCTCTCTCTTCCTGCAACGGTCCCGTAAATTCATTTGTACGTGGCGACGATGGAGCATGTTCGTGGATTATATCATGATAAGAAACCAAAACATTAGTTAGCAATCATCTGGAGTATGGCATGTAAAAGGAAACATATTGAAATGGTTGTAATCACTATGGACACCACAGATATTGAGAACGTCAGACTGCATTAATTATAATACTTTGAAACATTAGCAGAAAGCTGACCATACAACATTTCAATATTTGGGTCAAGACTATTTGTGTTAATGTCACTAATCCATCCATTATAAGAAATTAAGATAAATATCCATGATTGCAATTCTATTTCAGCAGTGTATGCCTGATCGGCATTGAATTTGTATTTTTTATTCTGATGCAGTATGTTTCTTAAGACATGATGAAATTGTAGATAGAAATGAATTATTTTATCCACTTTGGTGTCCCTAAAGCCTTGCTGACGAGTCCTAGAAGGATGAAACAAAACATGCACTGACAAAGTAAGATTTTCAATAAAAATGTGGTGTGGGTCTACTTTATATGTCTGTAATGATTAACTTTCATATATATTTTGTTATATCCAGAACATAACATAAATTCAAGTAATCCTTATAACACATGTATGATATTTTACCTGTAATTTCTCTTTTATTGCCGGAATCTTTTCTCTCACAAATTATTACGCTGTTGTATCAACCAATCCAATGCGACGTTCTAAGAGGCGTGAAAATGAATAGTAACACGATGTGTAGTCTGCCTATTTAGACACATTTGATATTCATTGAATTACATTAAATTACGGTAGCTAAGATACTAAACTAAAGCTATAAATACTTAACAGTGACATTATAGTAAAAACAAAAGGACAGATATACAGTACATGTATGTGGTTCAGAAGAGTTTGACTGTCGCAGTCAAATCAAGTCAATGTGAAATCGTAGGCATTTTTACCTAGTTCACTTCTTTGGTGACTTTTCTCTGTCTATTTCCATTTTGTTTGTTTATTAGCACATGACATCCGTCAAATTACATCGTTTTATTCTTTGTATCAAAAACAGAGCAGACCTTTACCTCTTGAGAGGTTTGTTGAATATTATTGTTGGAATGGTGGCGGCCATGTTAAGGTAGAGAGTAACAGGTATGATAAGAAAAGATATTATACCCAAATGGTCATCTATCAGAAAGTTCGGTGGGCATCTCCATATCTTCATTTGTTAATGAAGGTACCACAAAATGTTGATATCATATTGAGAACTTCTGACGGGAAATGTTTTTTATTTTATTTTATTGTGGCTATATTTGGAACAATTTTAAAGAAACCCCGAACTGATAAAAAAATAGACATATAATTGATATGAAAAACGAACTGGTTAAGCAAATATTCTAGACACAACCTGTGACATTGTGTGTTTTTCCTGATTATAATAGTTAACAAACCCCGAGAATTTCATAATTAGTGTTTTATAGTGCCTTCTGGTCAATAACAATATGTAAAATAGGTTTACATCAGGGAAGGTAATTAGATTAAATTCGTATTTTTCAATTAAATGATAATTCAATAAAAAGCAGTTTATCAACGTTTTCCAAGCCAATAGATTATTATATTTATGAGCAAACAAAAAAGAACTAGAGAGAAAAAAAAGGCATAAATATCTTTACAACTATTGACAGGGGATCTAAATGCAGGTTATTGGTATATTTTCATTTAACTAATTGACGCATCATGATCATGGAAACGAGCGATGTAACTTAAATAATTTTAGAGAGACCAGTGAGTGGAGGTAAAAAGAAGCATTTATGATAATAAGGACTTTTCTATGTTTATATTTAGACATATGACGTTACCGCGTGTGTTTTTAGATTATGACATCAAGTACCCGAACCAAATCATTTTAGATCAAATTCTTAAGAGATATTTGGAGATACTAACGCCATGCGAGTGTTGGTTGTATGGGCGTTGACATTTCGCCGACCACCTAACAATAGCCGTAATGGGCCTACGCATACAACTGGGTCACGGTGATTCTCTATATATAGTAACTTGTCAATATTCCGGTTAAACCAGCTGAAGCGTTTTAAATGTTTTATCATTGGTGGTAAGTTACCCGTGTGAGAGTAAATATCGGTATACAAGCGTAGATTGGTCCCGTAACTTTATAATATAGGGTTACAACAAGCTGGGCAGCTGACACCTCGGGATAAGTTCATGGATGGTCCGGTCGTTCGTTGGTGATATTTATACAACTTTACCAGGAAGATCTTTATTATTCATCGTTCAGGAATATGGATAACTGTTGTGCGAGTTGTGGGCAAATAGTATTGGTGATAGTCAACGTTCTAGTCGGTGTAAGTAGCTATGAGGCTGATTTCTATATGATATTGTTGTTGTACCGCCATTATTTACCTGTACATGTAGATTGTGAAATACACATCACACCTGTACGTGTTCACTGTTTAATGTAGCGGTGACGTACACAGGTACAGCAGTTATATATACTTATTTATCGAACGCACGCTATAACTTGAACAGTGATATCTAGTCTGTGTAATAAGTACCAAAATTATAAATAAACGCACACTGCGAATTTTCAATTGTTGTAAAGGGAGGTAACCACGGAAACCGATACATGTACTAATTTATTTTTAGTTGGGGTCTTGGTATTAGGGTACATTTTATGCGATATCTTTTGTTGTCTTTGTCTTTAAACCCCGTTAATTATACACAAATATTCATATCATACACGTGCAGCTTAAAGAATACCACATATCTATAGATGCATATAGATAAACGATATGTTTTGTGTATATATACAAGTTTAGACGTTGGTTTCAGATCTAAAGATTGATGTCATAGCTGTAAGTCTCGGTGATAAAAAATAAGGGGAAAATACATATCATGTACGTTAGGATTGAACGTGCTGTACACATATATATGTGCATGGATGTCCAAAACTGCATAATAAATTATTTAAGATAACTTTTCTCTTTGAAATAAAATTCAACAAACCTTTGACTACAATTGTTTCAACAAATATTTATTTGTTGATGGTTTCGACGAAGAGTAAGAGATTAGATAACGTAAAGTTTATTTTTAGTAATTTAGTAAAACGTATGAAAATATCTAACTTACTCTAATAATTATTATAAGTCTTCATTTATCTGATGGTCTGTGTAAGCTTTAGATTTATCTGATGGTTTGTGTAAGCTGTAGATTTATCTGACGGGTTTGTGTAAGCTGTAGATTTATCTGACGGGTTTGTGTAAGCTGTAGATTTATCTGACGGGTCTGTGTAAGCTGTAGATTTATCTGACGGGTTTGTGTAAGCTGTAGATTTATCTGATGGTTTGTGTAAGCTGTAGATTTATCTGATGGTTTGTGTAAGCTGTATATTTACCTGATGGGTCTGTGTAAGCTGTAGATTTATCTGATTGGTCTGTTTAAGGTGTATATTTATCTGATGGGTCTGTGTAAGCTGTAGATTTATCTGATGGGTCTGTGTAAGCTGTAGATTTACCTGATTGGTCTGTGTAAGCTGTAGATTAATCTGACGGGTCTGTGTAAGCTGTGGATTTATCTGACGGGTTTGTGTAAGCTGTAGATTTATCTGATGGGTTTGTGTAAGCTGTAGATTTATCTGACGGGTTTGTGTAAGCTGCAGATTTATCTGACGGGTCTGTGTAAGCTGTAGATTTACCTGATGGGTCTGTGTAAGCTGTAGATTTATCTGATGTGTCTTTGTAAGCTGTAGATTTACCTGATGGGTCTGTGTAAGCTGTAGATTTATCTGACGGGTTTGTGTAAGCTGTAGATTTATCTGATGGTTTGTGTAAGCTGTAGATTTATCTGATGGTTTGTGTAAGCTGTAGATTTACCTGATGGGTCTGTGTAAGCTGTAGATTTATTTGATTGGTCTGTTTAAGCTGTATATTTATCTGATGGGTCTGTGTAAGCTGTAGATTTATCTGATGGGTCTGTGTAAGCTGTAGATTTACCTGATGGGTTTGTGTAAGCGTTTGATCTTTGTGTCTAATACTTGATGTAGAGGACCATTTTCTCTACAGTCAGCCACCATTCTCGTGTTCACATTGTACACGTCCAGCCGCCGTGACGCGGCAGTTTACGGAACTTAATTTATGAAATAAATAATAATCAAATTACACGTCATACTTTGATGAAGATTAACAAAAAACGAGCGCTCCATCCCATAAAATCTACCCTGTCTAACAGCCTGCTTCTGCATACGTGAAGAAGTTGATATACAGGTTTTAATATGAGGAAACATTTGATGCAGAACAGGAAAAAACCAATTTCACTAATAATATTAAAGTCAGAAATAGTAAAATTAGGATAAACCTTTGACCGGATAGAGTACCACACACTTGATTTACTTCTGACGTTATTTAGATGATTCCTACGTCGGGCTTGTTACGTTGTAATATATTATATACATAAATGGCATATACAGTATAAGTTTAAAGCTCAGATTTAACATATTCGGTTCTTTCCTTTATCCTCGTTTATTCTTCCGCATTCGTTAGTCTTAAACTGATATCCTACTTATGTAAAAATCAATAGGATTACCAATTCCTGAAGCTCACATATCGTACACAGACAGTTCCATGATACTCTCATAGATATCAAATATAACAAACCTGGCATGTGGTATATAGTTTTAAATGGTATTTAATACCCAGTGTACACTTTTAATAATTTACTGATATAATGCAACTCTAATCCTGATATATTGCGTACATTGCATGTCTCACAAAATTCATCGAAACAATAACATGTCTGAAAATATGTTCGTTCACAATAAGCATTGAAAGTTATTATTGAGAGTAATTCCCAAAACCGCACCATCAATATTTTTGTTTGGCAATTGTTCAAGTCTAGGTTTCAATCGCCTTATATTTTTATTTGTAACATTTTTAATTTAGAGTGATCAAATTATCTCTTCTTTATATCCTTGATATATTGAATCTTTGGAAAACATCTTATTGCGTTTGCATGTATACCTCTGTTACGCCCGTCCATCACCACCCTATCCCTATGGTGTATTGAATGATCACGTGGTTCTGCTGTTGCAGCTCCTCGGCCTCGCACTGTTGGTGGGAGGATGTTTGCTGAAGTTTGGTAGCGGTTTGATAGACGTGAATGGGTACATCGAGGACACACTGGCTGAGGTGGTCCTGGCAGGCATCGAGCAGTCCATGTCTGGTGTGCTTGACAACATCGTCATCATCTGTATCGTAGCAGGGGCTGTGATCCTCGTCGTGTCGCTGCTTGGATGTCTCGGCGCTTGTTGTGAATGGAAAAATGCTCTGATCATTGTAAGTATTTTTACATATTATAATCTCTGGTAGTGGGGTTATTACATAATTCTTGCTAAAGAAAATTTAAATGCACAAATTCGATGCAACATCTGTAAATATGTCCCGGACACGATATTACAACATTCCTTACTCGAGTTTACTTTGGACAAAGCTCCTTTCGTCTGGTATTCCAGTCATATAAACTTAGCGTTCTAGTAATCAAACTGACTGCCTTTCGTCTGGTATTCCAGTCAGATAAACCTAGCGTTCTAGTTATCAAACTGACTGCCTTTCGTCTGGTATTCTAGTCAGATAAACCTAGCGTTCTAGTAATCAAACTGACTGCCTTTCGTCTGGTATCCCAGTTAGATAAACCTAGCGTTCTAGTAATCAAACTGACTGCCTTTCGTCTGGTATTCCAGTTAGATAAACCTAGCGTTCTAGTTATCAAACTGACTGCCTTTCGTCTGGTATTCCAGTCAGATAAACCTAGCGTTCTAGTAATCACACTGACTGCCTTTCGTCTGGTATTCCAGTCAGATAAACCTAGCGTTCTAGTAATCTCACTGACTGCCTTTCGTCTGGTATTCCAGTCAGATAAACCTAGCGTTCTAGTAATCACACTGACTGCATTTCGTCTGGTATTCCAGTCAGATTAACCTAGTGTTCTAGTAATCACACTGACTGCCGATTATCTCCCTTGTTATTTTCCTAGCTTTTAGACACATGTGTTTTGAATGTTTCAGTACTCCATCATTATCTTCCTTGTATTGTGTGCCGAGGTGGCCCTCGTTGTATTGGTTGTCCTTTTCAGATCAGAGGTACGTAACAATGAAAGCTTTTATAGGTCCATCACAATAATCACAGCGCTGGTATGGCAGGATAAATGTACCAAGTAGCTTTATCAACTAATGAAAATATTCTGATAAAACGGTGGTGCTGTTATATATTCATCTTTACAAAACAAAGCAAAAAGTAAATGTATCTTGTTAGCAAAACAATTTACGGTCGAAGCCATAAAGGCAACGCTTGACATTGCTGACGTTCATCTGTCATGTGTCCGCTCAGATTACGACGAACATGAAAAACGCCATGAACCAGACCCTGTACGAGACATATGACAACAAGGCCGACAACCCAGTAGTGATTGGATGGAACACACTGTTCTACAAGGTACAGTCACCAAGCCCTCATCTTAATTCAAAATATTAGTGTTCGAAAGATTAAAACTCTTTACACTCACCTAACATTGAACAGAAGACATCCAAATATGTGTTTTGATTTAACATATTTTATTGTATAAAACAAACGCAAAGTGCGTAAGTTATGACAACTTATATAAAAGTCCTCTCCTCTATATAACAAATAAATATATGTATTATACTACCTATAGTTACCCTGTTTGTTTTCTGTTCCAGTTCGACTGTTGTGGAGTGAACAACTACATGGACATTGATAACGCCAAGAATTTTACCCAGACCAACCCCAGCTTCCAAGTAATCCCATTCTGTTGTAAGGAAATTGAGTTCAACTACCCAAAGCTGACTCCGCCCCCTAACGATCCCTCATTCAACTGCTCCAAATATCCAACCACAGAAAACTCCAACTATATGAGGGTAAGTCACCGGTGTCATTGGAAATTCATGGTAAGATATATAATATCGTTTATAATTCATACATTTTCTCTCCTTCAGGTGTAATACTGGTCGTATGCAATACACTCATGCCGCATGATGTTGTTAGAATTGTACCTGCTGCCCATATTGCATGATCGTAAAAGGCGACTAAATTTAGGATCTTATCGTTTCTCTTCTTCCTAACTGACTTTATCTTCCTAATGCCTCCCTTGGTACCGCCTCACTTTTGTCCTTGAGTTGAGCGTTCGCCCCTGTGAGGAAGGCTCTGGGTTCTGTCCCCTGGCCGAGACACACCAAAGTCTATAAAGGTGGTAGTTTCTGCTCCTGCTTAGCGCTCAGCATACAAGGAGTGGGACGACTGGTTCGCCCGTTGTCAGTATAATGTGACCGGGTGGGGTGTGTTGCGTTGCTTGGTGTCTTCGGCGGCATGCTTCAATGATATAGCACTATAAAAAGGGCAACAGTTCCGCTATACAAGAAGACACAACACGAACATATCGCAGTCTGCCAAAACACGCACCTGCACTTCACACACGCTGCACACTGCATACATGGGAGGCCGTCCTTACATGACCCTGGTTATTATTAGGACGTTAAATAAACAAACAAACACGTATTGCATGGCTACACGCAATTTTCATGTATGGAGAATTGATTTACAGTTTCGGGTTTCATCGAACTTTCTCTGAAAACAAATGGCTATCATAATTGTAAAATTGTAATAAAACGTCGACGTATAAGAACTATAGGATGTTCTTCCCTCGAGATCACAAAACTATCGACAAGCCAGGTGTTTTACTACATTTGTAACCCTCGGGTAGAATGTGTCTATCCTTCCTATCGCCATATTGCAGAGTCCCACAGTTAGTTGATATGTAACCAACAACGTACAGAGCCGAACAACAAACACCACTCAATCTTTTAGCACTTCATATCATTGCTAAGGTACATGTCTCAAATTCCATAGCATATTGCATTTTGAAACTGATCCATCAACATGATCATTAATGTTCAAAGGAAAAAATGATATATACATAGCATATCTAGAAGTAAATTTAGATTACTATTTCTTACATTGCATACGTAAATTCATAAAAAACGAAATGTCAAAGCCATCTCCGGTTGTTTCATTCATTTGGGATTTCAGTAAATTATCATTAGAAAAGAAGGAAACTCAGAGACAACAATTATTTTATGGTGAGTGACCCTCTACAAAATAGAATAGCCATAAAATGGATGTTGTCTCTGATTTTCTTTATTTTTTATTTGCCATTTCAGTTACATTGGATCGATTATTCCTGTTTGCTATCACAAAGGACAAAATCGGTTATTAATATCGGTTATAACATTCTGCTATCATTATTACAGGGGTGTTACCTGTCACTCGAGGATTTCCTCGGTGTCTACCAGAAATATTAATATCTGTTATAACATTCTGTTATCATTATTACAGGGGTGTTTCCAGTCACTCGAGGATTTCCTCGGTGTCAACCAGAAATATTAATATGTGTTATAACATTCTGTTATCATTATTACAGGGGTGTTTCCAGTCACTCGAGGATTTCCTCGGTGTCAACCAGAAATATTAATATCTGTTATAACATTCTGTTATCATTAATTACAGGGGTGTTTCCAGTCACTCGAGGATTTCCTGGGTGTCTACCAGAAATATTAATATCTGTTATAGAATTCTGTTATTATTATTACAGGGGTGTTTCCAGTCACTCGAGGATTTCCTCGGTGTCTACCAGAAATATTAATACCTGTTATACCATTCTGTTATCATTATTACAGGGGTGTTTCCAGTCACTCGAGGATTTCCTCAGTGTCTACCAGAAATATTAATACCTGTTATAACATTCTGTTATCATTATTACAGGTGTGTTTCCAGTCACTCGAGGATTTCCTCGGTGTCAACCAGAAATATTAATATCTGTTATAACATTCTGTTATCATTATTACAGGGATGTTTCCAGTCACTCGAGGATTTCCTCGGTGTCAACCAGAAATATTAATATCTGTTATAACATTCTGTTATCATTATTACAGGGGTGTTTCCAGTCACTCGAGGATTTCCTTGGTGTCTACCAGAATCTGTTCCTGGGAGTCGGTATCTCACTTATTGTTGTAGAGGTAAGATGTCTATCTAACAATGTCTGGTCTATTAAAAGTCCTACCCTGGCTCTGATAGCCACGCCTAAAGTCCTACCCTGGCTCTGATAGCCACGCCTAAAGTCCTACCCTGGCTCTGATAGCCACGCCTAACGTCCTACCCTGGCTCTGATAGCCACGCCTAAAGTCCTACCCTGGCTCTGATAGCCACGCCCAATGGCCACCATACATAGAGCCGATAATCCGTCCATTACTTGTTACTTATTTACAGATAGAGGCAAGAAAAATCTGAAAGTATAATAACAGTATTTTGTGGATTGAAATGATCAAGTTAGTGGCTTTACCATCTACCATCACAAGGAATGTATCCGATAGTCTTAACTCCAGACCTCTAATATAAATACATTTATTGAAATGAAGGGATGAATGAGAAATACAAATCGAATTGAAAAACAATCCCAGGGCGAAAGTTCTGTTTGAAATATATCTAAAGAAATGCCAAACTATTTTATAAATTGCCATAATGTACCAATAAGTTCATTATAAAACATGGTCAAATTGAGGGGGGTGTCTTCAAAGAAAATTTGAAATATTTTGTGATACAATTACTCTTAAATCTTGAATCTCTAATGAATTATTAACTTGGTAAAACAATTGTGATACATTATATTATATATACTGGTTACCTGTTACCTGTGATGGAATAATAGCTTTGCAGCATTATCAGGATTACGTGAAATATTGTGGACACTGAATCACCGAGATGTTTTTTGTTTTAGATTTTATGTTTTGTGGCGGCTTGCTGTATCTGCCGTGGGATTGGTGATCGGGGAAAGGTGGTGTAAGGACCTGCTCCATAGTACTATATCATATAACGACATGCTCCACAAAGACCACATCAATGCTACATTCCCCAACAAATGACTGTTGTTTATCATGTTTATCAAACTATGTTAGTTCATTTCTTTTGAAAAGAAGCTCGTGTCATTTCAGTATTTGAAAACTTACGAAAGTTTAGATAAACATGATAAATAACAGTGCGTTAAGGAACTTGTGTATCCGAAAACTTTAACTCTATATCAATACCGTGATGATCAATCGTTTCTGTCACATGCAGGGAAGCTTTCTGACACATTTCGCATTGTGATATCGTTCCGCCATAAATTATGGTACCCAAATACTTTGACAAAAATGTCACACCAGTATCTGATCCTTGTGTTAACACATGGTGGTCCTGCTATATGTTGACTTTGTGCACCACTTCTATAACAGTTAGCTTTCGTTATCATTAACAAGGAGACATGTGAAATTTGGATGAAGATCACATTTAGAACTGTTAATTTCTGCCTAAGTTATTGATGTGAAATTTCTCGCTTAATTATATCTAAGAGAAAGAATTCACAATAAATAAGCTTGGAAATGGCATGCATGACGTTACAATGGCCAATTATTATGCTTTATTCACTATTCTGTGCTCTCAGATATGCATTAATGAACTCGACATGAGAATGCTAGTCATTGCTAATAAACACTAGTTTTATTAGGAGTGACACTCTGTCTGAAGTTCTGTAAGAGTGTGTTTACTGGAATACAATAAGTTGTCGAGCTATTGTCAATGACGCTAGACCGAGTAGGCTGATGACTATAGGTTAACCCTAGATAACAAAGACAGCTGTTGATATATACATCACGGGTATTTTGTTGATAAATGTCTATAACATGCCATAAATGAGAAGAAAAAAATGCCCACTATGAGTTTTTTAAAAACAATTTTAACGACAGAACTAATTATGAAGACGTCGAGAAACATAAGACGGCCATAGCATTTAATTTATGACGTATATTAACCAGGACGGATACCTTCTCCACAATCAGAGACGTTCTGATCTACCTTCCTCTTGACGACGTGAAACGAAGGGAAGTAATTCTGGTAGATGAGAATGAAGCAGAATATCTCGTTAGTTATCATTGTTGTGGTGTGAATACCGGCGAGATAAACTCTAGTAATATCACCTGGAATACACTACCGAATACTTGGCAGTACTTTACACGAACAGTTTGTCGATTTATTTCATAATTTGTTTTATATGGTTACCCTTTGGTGACTACGTATAAGGGTAATCTTAGCATTTATACAGGACATGTTTATATGGAAAGTATATTTCGGTGTTGCTGATGCTAGACGAAATCCAGTTATAAATCCTGGCCTCTCATCTTATCATCCACTGCTGACTCATTACTGTACACATGGTGTGCTGTAATGATTTCTATTAAGTTCTAGATGCCATTTACTTTTTTATAAAATAAAATTATTGGTTTATACACAGCGATAGTAGTGTTGTTTGTACGTCTACAGTTGACAGTCAAACATCTCACGAGTTCTGTAGATTTAGCTTTGTTTGGAAACAGTTACGTAATTTACTTACGAAACAGAATGACGTCGTTTTCTGGAAATCGACAACTCCCTCATTAGTAAACATACTTCTGTGCTGTTTGATAGTGCAACATCTGAAGAACAAAAGTCATTCAAATTATCATACGCCGGTCGTAATATATCCGGTTATCTAATACAAATTGATTGTCCTTCGCCGGTGTAACGTTGAAAATGGACCTCCGTTGAAAATTGA
Source organism: Argopecten irradians irradians (assembly GCA_004382745.1). Taxonomy (NCBI): domain Eukaryota; kingdom Metazoa; phylum Mollusca; class Bivalvia; order Pectinida; family Pectinidae; genus Argopecten; species Argopecten irradians. Next base: position 64,985 of record SAYR01069284.1, read on the forward strand.
CCTCGGGTCAGTTTTCAACGTTGAAAACGGACCCCGCATGCCGTTGAAAATTGAACATGCCGTTGAAAATTGACAGTGTCTAGGGTCAATTCTCAACGGCAGGTCTGTTGAAAAATGACCGTTGAAAAATGACCTTGGCAAACTATCAACGGATGGTCTGTTGAAATATGATCCTAGTACATTCACATATATATAACTGTTGCACAAACATAATTCTGTTATCGCCATTCCTAATATAAGCGACCCTTCTGTGCTGGTACTTAAATTATGTAATCACCTCGATTTGAATTGAAATTTGGTATTGTTATCATCGTAACAAATACCTCATTTAAATATTTTAGGTGCTTGTATGTTTATTATGGAGAATACGGCACTACAAAACTTTCATTTTTTTCTATAGTCATTTTGTTCGTCCGTGTAGATAATGTTAATTCAATTGTTCTCAGACTGAGGAATTGCTATATAACACTGAGGTAACGTAGTAAATAAAAAGGAATTGTCAACTGCATGCAAAGTTTGTACTGTGTGGTGTTCACTTCCGAGTACCAGTGGATAGTGTTACAAAACTATAATATGGGATATTATTAATTTGTTTCTTAATGATTTTTTATGATTATATTTTCGACGATTTAACGTTTGTCAGATATTCAGTAATTGTTAATATATACTTATTCCCTGCAATACAAGAATGCATGTATTATATATCTGCGTATGGATCAGTTATGTTGTGTTTTGCGTATGGTTGTGTTGTTGTGTTGTTTTGTGGTTGTGTGTTTTTGTGTTGTGTGTTGTGTGGTGTTGTTGTGTGTTGTTTTGTTGTTGTGTGATGTTGTGTTGTTGTGAGTTGTGTTGTATTGTTATGTGTTGTTGTGTCATGTTATTGTGATGTGTGTCATTGGTGTGTTGTGTGTTGTTGTGTGCTATGTGGCTTTGTTTTGTGTTGTGTTGTTGTGTGTTGTGTTGTTGTCCGTGTATGTGTAATGTGTTGTTACGTGATGTTTTTGTGATATGTTGTTGCGTTATGTTGTGTTGTGTTGTGTTGTGTAGTGTTGTGATTGTTGGATGTTGTTGTATTTTTGTTGTGTGGTTGTGTGTTGTGGTGTGGTTGTGTGGTGTTGTGTTGTATATTTTGTTGTGATGTTGTGTTGTGTTGTTGTGTAATGTTGTGTTGTGTTGTTGTGTAATGTTGTCTTGTGTTGTGTGTTTGGTGATGTTGTGTTTAGTGTGATGCGTTGTTGTGTTTTGTGATTTTATGTTGTTTGATGTTGTATTGTGTGATTTTGTGTTATTTTGTTGTGTTTTGTTGTGTGATGTGATGTGTTGTTGTGTGGTGTTGTTTTGTGTAGTGTTGTTGTATTGTGTAGTGTTGTTGTGTTGTTGGTGTGTTGCTGTGCTGTGTGATGCTGTGTGGTTTCGTGGTGTTGTGGTGTCGTGTTGTGTTGTTTTATAAAAACGAGTTCTTGTAAGGTCACTTTTCAACGGGGTCTATTTTCAACGGGTCGGTGTTAAAAGTGCGCTGAAAGTTCAGTTTTTAGCCCACCATCATCAGATGGTGGGCTATTCAAATCGCCTTTCGTCCGTGGTCCGTCGTCCGTCCGTCCTTCCGTACTTCCGTCCGTCCGTCCGTTAACAATTCTTGTTACCGCTATTTCTCAGAAAGTACTAAAGGGATCTTTTTCAAATTTCATATGTAGGTTCCCCTATGGACCTAGTTGTGCATATTGCAATTTGGGACCGATCGGTCAACAAGATGGCCGACAGGCGGCCATCTTGGATTTTGGTAGTTAAAGTTTGTTACCGCTATTTCTCAAAAAGTACTGAAAGGATCTTTCTTAAATTTCATATGCAGGTTCTCCTAGGACCCTAGTTGTGCATATTGCATTTTGGGACCGATCGGTGAACAAGATGGCCGACAGGCGGCCATCTTGGATTTTGATAGTTAAAGTTTGTTACCGCTATTTCTCAGAAAGTACTGAAGGGATCTTTCTCAAATTTCATATGTAGGTTCCCCTAGGACCTAGTTGTGCATATTGCATTTTACGACCGATCGGCGAACAAGATGGCCGACAGGCGGCCATTTTGGATTTTGATAGTTAAAGTTTGTTACCGCTATTTCTCAGAAAGTACTGAAGGGATCTTTCTCACATTTCATACGTAGGTTCCCCTCGGACCCTAGTTGTGCATATTGCGTTTTGGGACCGATCGGTCAACAAGATGGCCGACAGGCGGCCATCTTGGATTTTGATAGTTAAAGTTTGTTACCGCTATTTCTCAGAAAGTACTAAAGGGATCTTTCTCACATTTCATATGTAGGTTCCCCTAGGACCCTAGTTGTGCATATTGTAATTTGGGACCGATCGGTTAACAAGATGGCCGACAGGCGGCCATCTTGGATTTTGATAGTTAAAGTTTGTTACCGCTATTTCTCAGAAAGTACTAAAGGGATCTTTCTCTAATTTCATATGCAGGTTCCCCTAGGACCCTAGTTGTGCATATTGCATTTTGGATCCGATCGGTCAACAAGATGGCGGACACGCGGCCATCTTGGATTTTGATAATTAAAGTTTGTTACCGCTATTTCTCAGAAAGTACTGAAGGGATCTTTCTCAAATTTCATATGTAGGTTCCCCTTGGGCCCTAGTTGTGCATATTGCATTTTGGGACCGATCGGTCAACAAGATGGCTGCCAGGCGACCATCTTGGATTTTGATAGTTAAAGTTTGTTACTGCTATTTCTCAGAAAGTACTAAAGGGATCAATCTCAAATGTCATATATAGGTTCCCGTAGGGCCCTAGTTGTGCATATTGCATTTTGGGACCGATCGGTCAACAAGATGGCTGCCAGGCGGCCATCTTGTATTTTGATAGTTAAAGTTTGTTACCGCAATTTCTGAGAAAGTACAAAAGGGATCTTTCTCAAATTTCATATGTAGGTTCCCCTAGGGACCTAGTTGTGCATATTGCGTTTTGATACTGATTTGTCAACAAGACAGACGGCCATCTTGGATTTTGGTAGTGGAAGTTTGTTACCACTATTTCTCAGAAAGTATTGAAGGGATCTCAAGCAAATTCCATACATAGGTTCCCCTAGGGCCCTAGTTATGCATATTGCGTTTTGGGACCAATCAGTCAACAAGATGGCCGTCTGGCAGCCATCTTGGATTTTGATAGTTAAAGTTTGTTATTGCTGTTTCTAAAAAAAGTACTGAAAGGATGTCTCTCAAATTTTATATGTAGGTTCCCTAAGGGCCTTAGTTGTGCATATTGCATTTTGTAACTGATAGGTCAACAAGATGGCTGCACGGCCGCCATCTTGGATTTCATTGTTGAAGTTTGTTACCACTATTTCTTAGAAAGTGCTGCAGCGATCTGTCTCAAATTTTATGTGTAGTCGTGTTTGAAAAAGTTTGAAAAGCAGGGAAAAGATCCCTCTTTCCATTGTCAGACATAGATCATTCTTTGGTGGGCGCCAAGATCCCTCTGGGATCTCTTGTCAACGGTTTTCGTGGTCATTTTTCAACGTTGAAAAATGACCCGAGGTCAGTTTTCAACGGAGGTCCAATTTCAACGTTACACCGGACCTGCCATCATTGGTTATTAGGATAAGTGACTTCATCTCGAGTCTGCGTTCTCTGTGACATAACAGGACATTTTATACTGCCGGTGAAATTATGTGAAGGACACTGTTAAAAATAATAATAATAAGTCGAGGAACACAAGTTCAATAAGTTTACTGTAATACCTTTATTTCTTAACTTCTAGTCATATATATCTGCTAGTCAAGAGACATTATCAAAGATGTGTTTATAGTAAACCAAATATTTCAAATACAAGTTATATATGTTCAGTGCTATCTTAGATAGTTTTTTTTCTTAAAGAAAAAGGGTTGTTGAACATTTTCTAATTTCGTTCCGTAAGATATCGAGATCCGGAATATCATTTCTATAATTCGCTATTCCTAAATTTATATGGAACCAAGCCTCTCTTTGAATAAAAATGTGGACGGCATGGCAGCTAAGAAAACTTCTGTCTACTTTTATTTGTTTGATATAACAACTCCACATCAACAATATGGGGGTGTTGGCATCCTCTGGAATATATGACTATGTTGGAAATCGGATACAAGACATTGAACCACATCAAGTTGACGTTTCTGTATCTCAAACAGACGATTATCGTCAGGAAAATTAGGCAGGTATATGATAATGTTATAATTTAATACTCATTTGTTCATCACATCATTGTTAATGTCATCTAAATCCCTAATGATTGTACGAGTGAGTTTGACGTTTATATAATGGAGTGAACTATCTTATATACACCCTGGATGTTGGCTACTAACATACGGAAACTTCCGCACGTTATGTCAAGAAGTAAAGATGATGTAAAAAGAAATGTTGAAGTTGAACTTAAAATTTTAATAACGATACGTTTGACTTGACGGAGGGCAATTCTGGAGTATCCAGAATGTAGCCGGTGTGTTCCGTGCAAAGTCGGAGACCTAACTAACATGAAATAAAACATAACATGGTTAAATACATATACAGACAATGAAATTCTAGAATTGTGATTGACAGATGTCGCTTATCTATATGTGTTAAATTAGACTGAGGCAATCTGAAGATGACCAGTGGACTAATATGATAATCCTATTACGTAATATAATGGACAGGTTAGCTGAGTTGTTATACCTATGCGACAAAGAATTGATCAATGTTGACATGTACAGTTGTAACGGAGAAGGCTTTGGCGGGAAATGGCTATGATGTATTTGCTAGCTATTAGAATCTCCTCTGGGTGGAATAAGAGTACAAGTAATATATATAAAGCTTACCTATTTAAAGCGTTACTAATTTACGAGTAATTACGGTCTTATGGAGCTGTAGAGAGCCAAGGTACATTTCAGTTGTTCGAAACCGGCGCTACAGGCGGCCATGATGGAAACTACAACCTTCGGAGCGATGTGCCGAGCGCTGTGATTGGTCGATCGTGAGTAGCGACAAGCAATGTGGGCCATCGTTTCTACCGCGCGGCAGGTATAAATACTCGTGCGCGCACGCGATACAGCAGATTGGTTGCAGGACTGGTTGAGCCAGCCCATTCACTGGTAAGTGCCAGCAGTCTCTGGAATGGAGGCACTATGGTGCACCATGCCTCCTTATTACCTCCAAATTCAAATAGAATATACATATGAAATTGAATAAAATAATACGGGAATTCGTTCCGTTGGTAATATGTAAAACGTAACTAGTATAAATAAACAGTAAGCTGGCTGTGAAGTGATATTGCGTATGTCGGCCGGATATAGCGTAATTACTACTGGTCAGTGATAATGAAAACTAGTACAGAAGGGAATTAGACATTTCGGGTTTACTTTTGAAGACAGGTTTTACCGTCTATTTTACTGGGGATGTGTATAATAGTGACAAATATTGCGTTCCCGGCAGGGTATGAATTCCACCCCGTTGCCGCTAGTGTTGCAAGCCCCGATGTGATCCACATCGGGCACTTTGAGACTGATAAAAATATATTTTTCGGGTATTATCCTTATGTAACTGTATTGTTCTGACAACTATGATCAATATTCAATTCACAAACCTTTCGATTATAATCTTTCATCAACTATTAGTGGTAAAATCCAAGGCAAACACAACACATGTATAATTCTGTTCAAATACGCCGCCATTTTGATTTACCGGAAACTGTGACGAAATGAAACACTCAACAGGTAAAATATGTTTAAAAGTTTTAAAAAGCCAACAAACTAAGAAAAAAAAATGAAACTAAGTGTATTAAAGAATTAAGCAAAAAAGAATTTTTAAAGTTCATGTTAAAAACTTTGTAACATTTATTTCTTTCGAAGTGAAAATTTGTAGGTCATTCCATATATGGTACTAGGTGCCATATTTGGAGCGCGAGACTTTCTAACAAGAAGCATCATGGCGGCCAAGTGAGCCGTGTCGGAGATGCGAGCCATTCAAAAGTGCTTCAAAACATAATTAAGACATGGAGGTGGGTATTTTAATAAAGAAAATGTTTGTGTTATTGAGGGTTCGGTTCGTTGGTAATGAGTATATATTGCAGGACACAAAACGGAGAATTCAAGTGGAATTTGCTTTTCTCTTGTATTTCTTTCTCATATATCAAACATATGTGGCACATTAGATAGAAATAAAATGAAAGTTCACTCGTATTGGTAATCCAATATGTAGACACCGAATTAGTTGTCCGTAGATGGCGATCCACCTTATAAAAGTTCAGAATTGGAATAATGTTCACACACAGTTCACTATCTGGTAATCCAAGAAATATCCGTAGTGACCGCCTTGAAGGTTGGGAATCCAACTGCTGTCATAAATCAGGCATGGGTTTTATAATAAAATGACCATTGTCCGATAGGTAAACCCGGATGTAATCAAGATCAATAGCATAAAGATATTATCTCAATTAAACGACTTGAAATATATCGGCAGCTTGATATGAAATATATCTACTTAAGCTTATCAATGACACCATTGCCTCAAGCAAGGTTATATGTAATTGTCGGTCACTCCACAAAAATAAGACCACAATGCCTTAGGGTAGATTTTAAACTTGTCAACACATCTATAGGTAAAATATACAATTATATAACAACAAAGAACATCTCAAATTTCTATATGACAACTTCCTTCTCGCTCAGGAAGATTCTGTCCCAGAGTCTAAATTATTTGTTAAACAAGTCAGTGTTGATAATCTAAATACACCTAGAGGCTTTTCACAACTTTATAACGTTCATTCAGTAGATTGTCCATCAAATTAATACACATGTAATAAAAGTGGATACTGTTGTTTTCAAGAGACTGTCATTGAATTTCATTTACTTCTTCAAATCTAGAAGTAAAATTAGCTTTAAGCATGGGTTAAGCAAAACCGCAAAAATTTATAATAGCCGAATGATTTCCAAAATTTCCTCGTCTTCGATTTGGCCGAAAATGGTTGGTTATGATTGGGAGGTGCGTAATTTTGACAATTTTGTCGAGACGTTTGAGAATTTACAAGCAAATTTTCTCTTTCGAAATTCTGAATCGTGCTTTCAAGATTAGCGATTGTTTCCTTATATTTGTGATGTCTTTTCAAGACGAGCTATTTGACCAGATTTATCATCGTTTCTTTTTTTCAAAAAATGCATTCTCCCGTTTTAAACGCTCATGTTCACTCTGATACAAATTAAACGTTTCTGCAAAGCTGACTCTTAACTCATTAGTATAAGTTTGATTCTCGTTTAGTTCTAATTTCAAGCGTTCATTTTTCAGCTTCAAATTTTTCTTTGGTGCTTTTGAGCTCTTTAATTTCCAGCTCGTTTTCATTTGTGCCAATTTGCTTTTGATCTGTGGTACAATTTGTACTGAATTTGATTTCTTTTGTTTATTTTGTGAATTCTGAGTCAGAAAGGTCGAAAATGGAAATTCACATACTATTGATTTTCGCGAGATGAACTCTGACATGCGTTTTGCGTCCCTGCTTTTATGAAATTTACTTTTTGATTTATGATTTTGGTTTGATTGGTCCGAAATTGGGCGCTTTTGAAAAACAAGTCCGTGAGAAATGTCCGAATTTGCCACATCTGAAACATTGGGCTGATTTTGCCTGACAAGTGATTTTTAACGTGCTCTTGATAACAATGGAATACCCACTTACTCTAAAACACTGATTCCGAGGCGACGATTTTGGCTGATAGATGACAATCGGGGGTTCCTGGTGTCTTGTAGCCGTGTTTGGCAGGCGTCGTCGGATGAACGTGTCCATCTTCGGTGAAAGGTAGATTTGGTAGAAACGTTGTTTCGTGTCGTTAGAGGAATGCTCTTTGGTACGAACATTTCGTTTCGGTATGTGGTATCCATTGTTGAAATACGGAGCAGATTTGTGGCAACAGTACTAGTCTTGGTGCTCCAAGGTTAAGGTCTCACTGAGGTTCCCGAGGATCTTGTGCGTAACTTGGCTTACCTGTGGCAAGTTACTCCGAATTCTCTCACCAATTTTAATAAAGAAAATGTTTGTGTTATTGAGGTTCGGTTCGTTGGTAATGAGTATATATTGCAGGACACAAAACAGGAGATTCAAGTGGAATTTGCTTTTCTCTTGTATTTCTTTCTCATATATCAAACATATGTGGCACATTAGATAGAAATAAAATGAAAGTTCACTCGTATTGGTAATCCAATATGTAGACACCGAATTAGTTGTCCGTAGATGGCGATCCACCTTATAAAAGTTCAGAATTGGAATAATGCTCACACACAGTTCACTATCTGGTAATCCAAGAAATATCCGTAGTTCAAAAAGGCAAGAAATGTGTATTACAAGTCATGAATCCTTCAGACAAGGATATTGAAATTTTCAATAACAGAGCCTTAGCATCAGCATCTGTCATTGACAATGAATTTGTCAAACCTTTGGACTCTTCTTCAGAATCACCTGATAAGAAAAAAAGTTTTCAAAATGAAAACAAAGCAACGGACAACAAAACAGCTGACATTTCTTTTGATTTTAGTGCTTCAGAACTTTCAGAAAACCAAAAGCAAATTCTACTCAAATTTCTTAACCAAAACAGATCTATTTTTGCTTCAGATATTTCTGAGTTAGGTCAAACAGATGTCATGTATCATTCTATTGACACAGGTGATTCTGCTCCTCTACGTCAGAGATTCTACCGTCAATCACCTGCAGTTAGAGCTGAAACAGAAAGACAAATACAGGAAATGTTAGAAAATGATATCATTACAGAATCCACTTCCATGTGGCAAGCCCCTGTTGTAATGGTAAAGAAACGCAATGGTCAGCTACGTTTTGCTGTTGACTATCGCAAGCTCAATGCTGTTACAAAACAATTCACATTTCCTCTCCCTCGTCTTGAGGATGTCTTTGACTCCATTGGTGAAGCCAAGGCTCAGTATTTTTCAACCTTGGATTTAGCCTCAGGGTTTTGGCAGATACCAATGGACCCACAAACAGCACATAAAACTGCTTTTGTGACTCCAACTGGTGTATATCAGTGGCGACGTATGCCATTTGGCTTAGTTAATGCACCAGCTAGTTTTCAAACTCTCATGACAAAAGTTCTCAAGGATCTAAACTGGAAAACATGCCTCATATATGTTGATGATGTTTTGGTATTTTCTCGTACTTTTGATTCTCATCTCAAACACTTACAGGAAGTATTTGATAGACTACGAGAAGCCAACCTCACCCTCAAAGCTAGTAAATGTACGTTTGCCCAGTCTCGTGTCTATTATCTAGGACATGTTTTGTCAAAAGATGGTGTTGAGGTTGACACTTCCAAAACTGATGCAGTGCAGTTCTTTCCAGTTCCCAAGAGTCAAAAAGAACTCAGATCTTTCCTGGGACTCTGCAATTATTACAGGAAGTTTGTCAAAGGGTATAGCAAGCTAGCCTCCCCTCTAACTAGTCTCACAGGAAAAGACAGAAAGTTTGAATGGACGGCTCAGTGTCAACAAGCTTTCGGAGCTCTCAAAATAGCCTTAACCTCTTCTCCTGTTCTTGCCTATCCTGACCATTCTAAAACTTTCCTTCTTACAACTGATGCATCTGGTGAAGCAATCAGTTATGTGCTTGGTCAACGTGATCATCACAACAGAGAACAAGTCATTGCTTATGGAGGACGTTCACTAAATCAACATGAACGTAAGTATACCGTCTCAGAACGAGAAGGCTTAGCTATTGTAGAAGGTATTAGGCATTACCATGTTTACTTAGCTGGTAAACATTTCAAAATCTATACTGACCATGTTGCTTTAAAATGGCTCAAAGATGTCAAACAAGAGTCAACAGGTAGACTAGCTCGTTGGTCTATACTTTTACAAGGATATGACTATGAAATCCTTTACAAGAAAGGTAAGCACAATGAAGTTGCAGATGCTCTGTCACGTCGTACCTATTCCAACTCTGACTCTGTTCCTATAGAAGATTCTATTCCTAGTGCTAATGTATTTTCTGTAGAAGAAAGGAACACCAACTCATCAGTAGAGCACAGTGAGTCCACACCTATCTTTCAGGTAACCTTTGAGTATTCTCCTGACTCATCTTCTAGAGAAGTTCCCCCAGCCACTGTCACAGAGATTACAGATCCTGTACCTTTGAATGATTTACCAAACCTGCAATCTCAATGTCCTGATTTTTCCTTTATCTATCAATATCTCCTATCAGGCATTCTTCCATCTGACAAAGTCAGTGCTGATAAGGTACTCTATCATTCTAATCAGTATGTCTTGCTTGACAATACTCTGTACCATCTCTACTATCCTCGCTCTACACATCGTAATCAACCTCCTATACGACAAGTAGCAATACCTCGTGTATTGAGAGATGACGTCTTAAAGTCATATCATGATAGTCTAGCAGGCGGAGCTCATCTTGGCCTTGATCGCACATACCATGCGATACAGCTGAAATATTTTTGGCCGCGAATGTACCAAAATGTCGCAGACTATATCAGAACATGCGACACATGTCAACGCATTAAGAAACCAACAAACCTGAAGCATGCTCCCTTAACACCTATGCCAACAGTGGATACATTTTCTCGCCTACACATGGATATCTTAGGTCCAATCACCACCAGTAAAGAAGGATACAAATACATTCTGTTAGTAGTAGATTCTTTCAGCAAATGGCCAGAAGCATTTCCACTAAAGACTCAAGATTCCAAGGAAATTGCCCGAGTGTTGTTCACAGAGATTTTCTGTAGATACGGAAGTCCCCGAGTGATTGTAAGTGATAGAGGACAAAATTTCCTCAGTAAGCTAGTCACAGCTGTCTGTGAACTCTTTCAGGTAACTAGACACTACACTAGTTCATACCACCCACAGACAAACTCTACTTGTGAGAGAATGAATAGTACTCTTGCACAATGTCTAAGAGCTTATGTTGATAAAAATCAACAAAACTGGCCCGAAATCTTGCCAAGCATAATGATGGCATTTCGCATGAGTCCATCTACTCAATCATCTGAACATTCTCCATATCAACTCTTGTATGGTAAGGAAATGAACATACCTTTCGATACATCTCTAATTCCTAAGGATGGTCTTAACAAATATGCAAAGACACACGTTGATAATCTCATGTCTCATCTGAAATATGTAAAAGACATAGCCAAGGAGAACATCGCACAGGCCAAAGCAAAACAAAAGCAACGTCATGATCAAAAGTCAGCTGAACCCCAGTTTGCTCTCAATGACCTTGTCATGCTGCATTCGACAAAGGTACCACAAGGTTTATCTCCCAAACTGCATGATCCTTGGGATGGTCCATTCTACATTACTGACAAAGGACCAAATCATACTTTCAAGTTACGACGGTGTTCAACACATAAAGAACTGAAATCACTTATTCATGCCAATCGCTTAAAGATCTATGTGAATCCAAATTCTAGACAGGATTTAAATCCAGCACCCCCACCAAACCAGGTGCCCCCTCCAAATCCAGCACCCCCACAAAAGATCTTTTCTTACTTTTTTAAATTTTTCAAACAGACTACATATACATTTTAGAACCAGATTTCGCTTCAGTACCTTTTTTGAGAGAATCAGGCTGGTAAACAAAACTTGCCAACTATCAAATCCAAGATGGACTCCTTGGCGGCCAATCTTGTGATCCAATCGTTCCAAAATCACCAATATCACAACTAGCGGGGCCGCTAGAGGAGAACCTACATGGAAAATTTGCGAAACGATCCATCAATACTTTTTGAGAAATAGCGATAACATAACTTTGAATTAAAAATCCCAAGATAGGTCTGCCTCGGCAGGGCAGATTTTTGTTGGACCGATTCGGCTCCCAAAATCCCAATCATGCAGCATAACTAGGGCCCTAGGAGAACCTACATATGAATTTTGAGACAGATCCTTCAGTACTTTTCTGAGAAAAATAGCCGTAACAAACTCTTTGAATAACAAAATTCAAGATGCTGCCTTAGCGGACATTCCTTGTTAACCGATCGGTCCCAAAATGCAAATATGCACAACTAGTCCTAGGGGAAACCTACATATGGATTGAGACAGATCCCTTCTGTACTATCTGAGAAATGTAGCGCATAACAACTTTAACTATCGAAACCAGATGGCGGCCTGGCAG
>SAYR01069284.1:77144-91053 GCA_004382745.1 Argopecten irradians irradians
AAATCAGGTGGCCCCCTCCAAATCCAGCACCCCCATTAAATCAGGTGCCCCCTGCAAATCCAGCACCCCTACCAAATCAGGTGCCCCCTCCAAATCCAGCACCCCCACCAAATCAGGTGCCATCCCAGAGTCAAGCACTTCCTTTACATCCAAATCAATCTAATGTTCCTCAGCAACAGGACAAATCTCCTGCTTTTTCTCAATCATCTCAAGGAAGACAACAATTACAGGCTACTCCTGATACACAATCATCTACACAGGATGACAGAACCTATCCCATCGAAAAACTCATATGCTATAGAGTTCGCAATGGTATTAAAGAATTTCGTGTCAAATGGGTAGGTTATCCTAACAAAACATGGGAGCCTGTACATTATCTTCCTGATTGGCTCGTTCGGGAATTTCACATTGCTAAAACACAAAGTGGGAAAGCTCGTAAACGGAAACAGTCCAATTTGACTTGTTTTACATAGCTATAAAATACAACAGTATTAGGATATTACCATTTTCAACCTTACTTAACTTTATACTCTTCTTCTACTTTTAGTGTATGATGTGCTAAGACTTTAATAGTTTTCTAAACTGTTACTGTAGTGCTTCGAGGATTGATCACCCTCCACCAGCATACAATATGCTTATGCCCTTTTACTCTCATCTTCCATAGGTCTGAATGGTACTACCCTGATCTGGTATTTTGCTGTGATGATGCTGTTCTTCTCCTGTGTGCAATGTGAAACCCAAACACCAATTCAGCGACTTAATTATGGCATTCTATTTGAACCTACAGCAAAGGTTTATTTGGGACAAGAGTACTGGTCCCATACCTTCAAGATGCCAATGCCCAAAAGGATGTATTTACCAGAGATCCCTCCATGTCGACGACAAACGTGCAAAATGGCCGACACTGTCATCAAATCTTTGAACAATTTACGCATGCAATGCATGTCGAGTATCAACGCAACAGTGATGCAAATTCATCATCTCGTTCCTCATTCATACTTCCAAAACACACTTGCATTAAGTTCTAGAAGATCCAAACGTGGTCTTTTCGACTTTATTGGACAAATTTCCAAGTCTTTGTGTTGGTACTGCAACATTAAATGATGTTGAGAACCTTAAAACGTCACATGCAGTATTAAACAACAACAACGTCAAACTTGCCAAGGCAATGGCTCAAAGAAGCTCATCAACTTACATTTCATGTCTACAGTGAATGATCGCCTGGATAATGTTGTGAAAGCTGTACAATCAATTCATGATCAGACAATTTACTCTGTCAAATCAGTTTTGCAGCTTCTCTTGATGGTATTGAACATGGATTTGTTTTATTAGAGAATATGATGCTTAGCCAAATTAATGTCACTACGGTACTAAACAAGCATTTAGAACATGCTCAATTAGCTATTCATGATCTTGTTAAAGGAAAGTTATCTCCCCTTCTCTTTTCTCCACATGACCTTAAGTCAGCCCTAAAACAAGTTCAAAGTATTTATGACAAGAAAACTTCAGGATTTCGTTATTATTCACAATGATCCCATACACTATTACTCTATGGTAAACTTTGTATTTTCCAGACATGATTCATTTTTGTATGTCATGCTTAAGATACCAATTTCATCATTCACTCATCCACTACCTTTGTATAAAGTGTACTCAGTGCCTGTATCCATCAATTCTACATCAACACATGCTACTCAACTTTTGGATACACCAGACTATTTCTTACACACAAGTGATAATCAGCATTTTGCATATATGTCAGCTGATCAATTACAAAATTGTTTTGGTAGTGATATTATTTATTGTCCCTTCCACATTGCACTATCTTCAGTAGCAAAACACACATGTTTGTCATCAATTTTCTACAATCAAAAAGAAATTGTCAAGGATACTTGCGATTTCAGATTTATTCAGAACACATTATCTCCATCTATCAGAGAGTTAGCTCCTTCCACCTTACTCATGTATAAAATTTCTATGCTAGCTCTTGATTGCCCAACTGGTCAGAAAATCATCAAAGGTTGTGATTTTTGTGTGGTAAATGTACTTGTAGATGTATACTGTTTACTTCAGATTTTTTATTTGTACCAACCAAGAATAGGACTATGTAAAAAATTATTAAATGATATTTCTGTCATACATCCAAGTAAACCTTGCTTTGTTGCAAGATTTTTTCCAACATCAGAATATTCGTCTTATTTTTGGAAATACTGCTTATCCGTCAAAGTGCCAGATTTCAAAAATTATTTGATAATTCATTTTCTGAAACAATTAGCGAAAGATCAACAACATCACCTAAGTCTTAAGAAAATGGTTAAGAAAGCTCGTAAAGGTGAAACAATTTTTACATCTTTATCGGAATCAATGTTAGAAGGTCAAATACCCTACACAACAGGAACCTGGCCTGACACAAGTGGTGTTATTGCATTAATTGGGACTGTTACATCAATTATAGCTATTATTTTAGTTGTGGTACTATATTCTAAATTAAGGAAACTGTCAGCTGCTTTGCTATTGATGCAAAAACTATCCTCAACTCGTGCACTCACACTTCCCCCTAATGTTCCCAGCTTTCACTTCCAACAGCTTGTTGAATCTCCCACCCTCCCTCTCTTACTGACCATGGTGTATAACTCACTAATGACTCCATGGCCCTATGTACAGCTCTCATTCTTAACTACTGTTTTTATTCTTTTTGCTATATTACTTCCTCTGGAGAAAGTTCCGCTCCGATAAAAAACTACTGTATGTCTTGAAATAACAACAGCTTCGGACTTGCGAGGTTAGTTCGGGTCACTTCTCTTCCCTCTGTCCCCAAAACTGGGACCATACTACCACCTACTGACATCAGTAAAACATCCAGGTGCATGGTAACCTGTTACCTGTACTAACAGTATCCTGGGATAATTTCTCTATCACCAATAACTACACTCAATCCTGTATGTACATACCTAACCACAATGCGTATTTCCCTTTTGCAAGCACGTGCCGTTAGGAAACTACTTAAGCAGCCATATGCTGCTTTATCTTGTTTTGACTCATCATGGATATTTCCAACTATTGCAATAATAGTTATTCAAATGCTAAAGGACATTTGTAATACGTACATTCTGACATGACTTCTTACAAAGCATTGTATTTCTGTGTTTTTTCAAGTGTCAGTTGATGTAAACAAGCCTTGTATAGGCAGTTTATACCACATGTACATGTAATATTTGAACTTCGTCTGATATGCTTATCAGAATGTGGTATTGCCTTATTTTTTTTTTTTATGTACAGTACAACAGTTATCTCCCTTTCATGAGATGATCATTCTTTTGCAACGTGCTATACCATTTTGTTTCCTTAACATGTTCAATGCTTTGGGGACAAAGATTTTTTCAACCAATAGGGATATTTCATAATGAAAATCTGCGATTTCTTTAAACTTACTAGTTTAATTAAAAATCAAATTATATTCATTTAAAACTTTGTTTTTGAAATAAAACACAAAATGTTATCTAGCAAATCAATGTTACAAATTTAGAATTCTATTTTTCTCTGTAAATTTGCTAACGATTACATCGTATTAGTGTCAGCTTAAGGAATCCTGTGAAATTTCCATTTAGCTAAGTTCTCAAGTAAAATAACTCAAATCTGTCTCTATAGACATAAGGATTTACCTGGTACCTGAGAACATCTCAAAATAGGATGTGTAAGCTGGCTAATCTTATAGAGTAACCTTTTTCTTAATGTATCTTTTGTACGCGTCACTTTGTGGCTTTTAAAGCCTGACAAACAAGTTATTGTTTACGGCCGTTGACGAACGGACTGTCCACGCTACGTTATTATGTAATAAGCCAGTACGCTGGTCAATTTAAGCTAAGGTGTTAAACCCACGCGGTCTTATGATAACTGACCAATCAGATTCTCACTGTGACGAAGATAGCAACTCTTGTATATACGCGTCCCTGGCCGAATACTTCACTTCTTTACCAGGACCCCAAAATAAATTACATCAAAACTTAAGAAGCTGTCTTGCTGTATTTCAGGTGAGCATTTTATATTTATTTATATGTACATTCCTTATAGAATTTAAACTTTGGTACAATTTTCTAATGTAATCTCGTTTTATTATTATTTGATTTGTTCTAATTGTGTGTTACAGATACTGTATTTAATGTACTGTATATAAATCTTTACTTTATTTTTTCTTGAGTCAAATTAATTTATTTTAACTATACTTGATTGGTAAAATCGATAGCAATTTTCATATGTGTTTAAACAAATATGCCATCTTGTTAACCGATCGGTCCCGAATCACAATATGCACAACTAGGGCCCTAAGGGAACCTACATATTAAATTTGAGAAAGATCCCTTTAGCACTTTTTGAGAAATGGGGATATCAAACCTTAACTATCAAAATCCAAGATGGCCGCCTGGCGGCCATCTTGTTTTTCCTATCAGCCTCAAAATCTGTATGGCACAAATAGGGACCAAGGGCAACCACCATGTGAAGTTTGAACAAAATCCCTTCAGTAGTTCTCAAGAAATATCGATAACAAACTTCAACTGCCAAAATCAAAGATGGCTGCCTGGTGGCCATCTTATTTTTCCGATCAGCCGCAAAATCTGTATGGCAGAACTAGGGACCAAGGGTAACCTCTATGTGAAGTTTGAACAAAATCACTTCAGTAGTTCTCAAGAAATATCGATAACAAACTTTAACTGCCAAAATCAAAGATGGCTGCCTGGCAGTCATCTTGTTTTTCCGATCAGCCTCAAAATCTGTATGGCACAACTAGGGACCAAGGGTAACCTCCATGTGAAGTTTGAACAAAATCCCTTCAGTAGTTCTCAAGAAATATCGATAACAAACTTCAACTGCCAAAATCAAAGATGGCTGCCTGGTGGCCATCTTATTTTTCCGATCAGCCGCAAAATCTGTATGGCAGAACTAGGGACCAAGGGTAACCTCTATGTGAAGTTTGAACAAAATCACTTCAGTAGTTCTCAAGAAATATCGATAACAAACTTTAACTGCCAAAATCAAAGATGGCTGCCTGGCAGTCATCTTGTTTTTCCGATCAGCCTCAAAATCTGTATGGCACAACTAGGGACCAAGGGTAACCTCCATGTGAAGTTTGAACAAAATCCCTTCAGTAGTTCTCAAGAAATATCGATAACAAACTTCAACTGCCAAAATCAAAGATGGCTGCCTGGCGGCCATCTTGTTTTTCCGATCAGCCTCAAAATCTGTATGGCACAAATATGGACCAAGGGGACCCTCCATGTGAAGTTTGAACAAAATCCCTGCAGCAGTTTTTAAGAAATAGTGATAACAAGCATTGTTTATGGGCGGACGACGGACGACGGACGCAGGGGGATTTGAATAGCCCACCATCTGATGATGGTGGGCTAAAAATACAACAGTATTAGAATATTACCATATTTCAACCTTACTTAACTTTATACTCTTCTACTTTTAGTGTATGGTGTGCTAAGACTTTAATAGTTTTCTAAACTGTTAATGTAGCGCTTCGAGGATTGATCACCCTCCACCAGCATACAATATGCTTATGCCCTTTAACTCTCCTCTTCCATAGGTCTGAATGGTACTACCCTGATCTGGTATTTTGCTGTGATGATGCTGTTCTTCTCATGTGTGCAAAGTGAAACTCAAACTCAGCGACTAAATTATGGCATTCTATTTGAACCTACAGCAAAGGTTTATTTGGGACAAGAGTTTGGGTCCCATACCTTCAAGGTGCCAATGCCTAAAAGGATGTATTTACCAGAGATCCCTCCATGTCGACGACAAACGTGCAAAATGGCCGACACTGTCATCAAATCTTTGAACAATTTACGCATGCAATGCATGTCGAGTATCAACGCAACAGTGATGCAAATTCATCATCTCGTTCCTCATTCATACTTCCAAAACACACTTGCATTAAGTTCTAGAAGATCCAAACGTGGTCTTTTCGACTTTATTGGACAAATTTCCAAGTCTTTGTTTGGTACTGCAACATCAAATGATGTTGAGAACCTTAAACGTCACATGCAAGTATTAAACAACAACAACGTCAAACTTGCCAAGGCAATGGCTCAAGAAGCTCATCAACTTACATCTTTCATGTCTACAGTGAATGATCGCCTGGATAATGTTGTGAAAGCTGTACAAATCAATCATGATCAGACAATTACTCTGTCAAATCAGTTTGCAGCTTCTCTTGATGGTATTGAACATGAATTTGTGTAATTAGAGAATATGATGCTTAACCAAATTAATGTCACTACGGTACTGAACAAGCATTTAGAACATGCTCAATTAGCTATACACGATCTCGTTAGAGGAAAGTTATCTCCCTTTCTCTTTTCTCCACATGACCTTAAGTCAGCCCTAAAACAAGTTCAAAGTATTATGACAAGAAAACTTCCAGGATTTCGTATTATTCACAATGATCCCATACACTATTACTCTTATGGTAACTTTGTATTTTCCAGACACGATTCATTTTTGTATGTCATGCTTAAGATACCAATTTCATCTTTCACTCATATACTACCTTTGTATAAAGTGTACTCGGTGCCTGTATCCATCAATTCTACATCAAGACATGCTACTCAACTTTTGGATACACCAGACTATTTCTTACACACAAGTGATAATCAGCATTTTGCATATATGTCAGCAGATCAATTACAAAATTGTTTTGGTAGTGATATTATTTATTGTCCCTTCCACATTGCACTATCTTCAGTAGCAAAACACATATGTTTGTCATCAATTTTCTACAATCAAAAAGAAATTGTCAAGGATACTTGCGATTTCAGATTTATTCAGAACACATTATCTCCATCTATCAGAGAGTTAGCTCCTTCCACCTTACTCATGTATAAAATTTCTATGCTAGCTCTTGATTGCCCAACTGGTCAGAAAATTATCAAAGGTTGTGATTTTTGTGTGGTAAATGTACCTTGTAGATGTACTGTTACTTCAGATTTTTTATTTGTACCAACAAGAATAGGACTATGTAAAAATTATAGTAATGATATTTCTGTCATACATCCAGTAAACCTTGCTTTGTTGCAAGAATTTTTTCCAACATCAGAATATTCGTCTATTTTTGGAAATACTGCTTATCCAGATTTTGTTAAAGTCAAAGTGCCAGATTTCAAAATTTATAATAATTCATTTTCTGAAACATTAGCGAAAGATCAACAACATCACCTAAGTCTTAAGAAAATGGTTAAGAAAGCTCGTAAAGGTGAAACAATTTTTACATCTTTATCGGAATCAATGTTAGAAGGTCAAATACCCTACACAACAGGAACCTGGCCTGACACAAGTGGTGTTATTGCATTAATTGGGACTGTTACATCAATTATAGCTATTATTTTAGTTGTGGTACTATATTCTAAATTAAGGAAACTGTCAGCTGCTTTGCTATTGATGCAAAAACTATCCTCAACTCGTGCACTCACACTTCCCCCTAACGTTCCCAGCTTTCACTTCCAACAGCTTGTTGAATCTCCCACCTCTCCCTCTCTTACTGACCATGTGTATAACTCACTAATGACTCCATGGCCCTATGTTACACTCTCATTCTTAACTACTGTTTTTATTCTTTTTGCTATATACTTCCTCTGGAGAAAGTTCCGCTCCGATAACAAAACTACTGTATGTCTTGAAATAACAATAGCTTCGGACTGCGAGTTAGTTCGGGTCACTTCTCTTCCCCTCTGTCCACAAAACTGGACCATTGTACCACCTACTGACATCAGTAACATCCAGGTGCATGGTAACCTGTTACCTGTACTAACAGTATCCTGGGATAATTTCTCTATCACCAATAACTACACTCAATCCTGTATGTACTTACCTAACACAATGCGTATTTCCTTGTTGCAAGCACGTGCCATTAGGAAACTACTTAAGCAGCCATATGCTGCTTATCTTGTTTTGACTCATCATGGACTATTGCAATAGTTATCAAATGCAAGGACATTGTGATACGTACATTCTGACATGACTTCTTATAAACAATAATGTAACAAAGCATTGTATTTCTGTGCTTTTCAAGTGTCACTTGATGTTTGTTTGACCAATTAACGTCCCACTAACAGCCACGGTCACTTGATGTAAACAAGCCTTGTATAGGCAGTGTTATACCACACGTACATGTAATATTTTGAAACTTCGTCTGATATGCTTATCAGAATGTGGTATTGCCTTATTTTCTTTATTGTATAGTACAACAGTTATCTCCCTTTCATGAGATGATTATTTTTTTGCAACTGTTGCTAACAATTTTTGTTTCCTTAACATGTTCAATCTTTTGGGACAAATAATTTTTTCAACCGATAGGGATATTTCATAAGGAAAATCTGCGATTTTCTATTAAACTTATATTTAATTAAAAATTAAATCATATTCATTTAAAACTTTGTTTTTGAAATAAAACACAAAATATTATTTAGCAAATCAATGTTACAAATTAGAATTCTATTTTTCTCTGTAATTTGCTAACGATTACATCGTATTAGTGTCAGCTTAAGGAATCCTGTGAAATTTCCATTTAGCTAAGTTCTCAAGTAAATAACTCAAATCTGTCTCTATAGACATAAGGATTTACCTGGTACCTGAGAACATCTCAAATAGGATGTGTAAGCTGGCTAATTGTATAGAGTAACCTTTTTCTTAATGTATCTTTTGTACGCGTCACTTTGTGGCTTTTAACCATGACAAACAAGTTATTGTTTACGGCCGTTGAGAACGGACTGTCCACGCTACGTATTATGTAATAAGCCAGTACGCTGGTCAATTAAGCTAAAGGTGTTAAACCCACGCGGTCTTATGATAACTGACCAATCAGATTCTCACCTGACGAAGATAGCAACTTTGTATATACGCGTCCCTGGCCGAAATACTTCACTTCTTACCAGGACGCCAAATAAATTACATCAAACTTAAGAAGCTGTCTTGCTGTATTTTCAGGTGAGCATTTTATATTTTTTATATGTACATTCCTTATGATTTAAACTTTGGTACAATTTTCTATGTAATCTCTTTTATTATTATTTGATTGTTCTAGTTGTGTGTTACAGATACTGTATTTAATGTACTGTATATAAATCTTTCTTTATTTTTCTTGTCGAATAATTAATTTTACTATACTTGATTGTAAATCATAGCATTTCATATTGTTAAACAATTTCTCAGTTAGAAATTGTTCAAGATATAAATAATAGGCTTAGCATTAGTTTAAATTGATATTCAGTATTATTCAAAAATACATATTCCAAATTATTAATGTGCTTCAGTGAATTACTGTCGCGCGCCCTCAGAGTTATCTATTAGTACTAGTGGAATTGTCTCCCTTGCATTTCCGACTCAAAATTGAAACTGATCAACAATGTTGTATTGTGACCAAAAATCACCAATCAAACAATTTACAATGCATGTCACCTTCATCGACATGTTAATTATTATACAGGTAATGATTAATTTATTCCAAATTTGATCCTTATGCGCAAAGCTGTTCTGATTGCTATAAAATGTTATAAATTAACCTTTCGCACCTTGATTCGCATCAAGCATGTTTTTCATAATACATAGGCCTATTTACTCTAGACCATTTTGATATTATAGTCTATAGGAAATAGTGCATTTCTATATTCCGAATAGTAAGCATTTATTCTGATTCTTGTAAATACTTTTATTGTATTGAATGATAAATTTTTCATATCTTTTTATTATGATTTTATATGACGTTTCAACTCACTTTCCATTTATACTGTGACCGGAAGTGGTCCTTATTATGTCAACATTTGATCATGAGTGACCGGAAGTCTGTCTCTAATGTAAACAAACATGGCTGCCCCCATGACAAACATGGTTGGCCCATGCAATATTATTTTGTTATTGTTGTGTATTTGTATTTCTATATGTGTCATTATTTGTCTGTTGTTTCCATATAATTTAATAGTCTAGTATTACCTTTCACATGCCAAGTACAGTTCTACCATTTAACTCTGTATCACTTAATTCTATGTGATAAAGCTAATTTTCCCCCCTGAGAATTTATTTGTATATTAACATATCTTAAAGTTCTGTCTTATAATGATTCAGCTTATTATTCCCCATTCTAATGTACATTTCTTTAATTGTGTAACCTCAATTCTTAACTTTAATTGTAAAGTTTCATACATTCTCTTTGTACATCATTGATCTCTATTGTAGTTCATTTCTCTGTAAATGGTACTCATTGTATTAGTAGGATATCTGCTATCCCAATACACTAATATGTTAGAGATCTTGTGTAAATGTGTATTGTGTCATTTATATTGTACTTGTGAATGTTGTGACTTCTTACCAGGACGCCAAATAAATTACATCAAACTTAAGAAGCTGTCTTGCTGTATTTTCAGATCAAAAAGCAACATAATAGTATCATTTTATGTTAAAAAATGTTTGATATTGTTGAATTTAATTAAAAAATTACATGACACACATAAAATGCAACATTTTCACCGCTGGATGTTTTGCAACACTACGGGCAATGGGACGGAATCGTAGCTCTGACGACGACCATCTGTCAGGAATCTTCCGTCCGTCGTTCAGAGCTACGTCATCGCAGCTAGGGTGAGACAAGTAGGTTTAGGTCGGCCCTGGGCGCTAGGGATAAGAATGGTTAAACCCTCAGAACTTCCACTATTAACTTCACTGTAAATGTTGTGCAAAGTTATTAAATTCCATATCTAAATTAAACCTGTGCTCTGGCAGCGTGTGTAGGTCAGGATGTCAGTCTGTTCTGTTACTCGGGGTTAAAGGTCAATAGTTGGGACATTAGGTCGGTAATTAGTACGTTGTATGGGGAGTGGTTATTACGCATACAGGAGACCAATTGATTAAGTCAATTGGTCTATAAATATCATATATATATTATCGGATTTCATTGGATCTTCGTAACTGGGGTATTTCTTATTATATATTGTTCTTGGAAGTATAATAGTATTTTTATCATACGAATTGTTATATACAGTATTTTTGAATCATTTATATTATTGTTAATAAGAAGAAGGTCTAATTGCTGATTATTCATATTTTTGTTATCACATATTCTATAAGTCAGGGCTATTTGTTAAATGAAACCGTTATCGAGTGTTTACCTATACCGTATTTTATTTGTTATGGGAATTGTCTCCCTTTGTTGCTAACTTTTGTTGAGGTTATCTCCCTTTGTTCCTTTTAGTTCTATTTTAGGGAATTTTATTGTTAACAGATATCTTAGGGTTTAGTAAATTGACGAATCTTTTGTTAGCCTTATTTTATGATTCTATTCAGTTCAGGAGTTTTTATCATGGGTAATTTACATACTGAAATTGTTATAGCTGGAATCAAATACTTTGTCCATTCCGATTAGATCCAGGATAATTTTTCTACTATTTACTTTTGTTATCTGTTTACTTTATGTTTATATAATAAACTGTTGACATTTATTTCATCTTCTGGTTATACTTTCCATTGTGTCCCGCCGGAATCTCAAAAGAACATTGCAGAGGGAGAACTTGAGGAATGGGTGATGAGCCATATATACTAAAACACAACGCGAATTACCATCTCCACTATACACGGAAGGCTCACCCATTCGCTAAGACCCCCCTCCTGCTACACAGTAAAGCTGGACTTCCGGACTCTCATCATATACATTGATAATATTAACAATAGGAATACTAGCTATTGTGATGTCTTAGAAATATATTTAACAAAGAGTCTTATGAGTAAACGTATTTTGAACAGTTCAGAGTCAATTTTAGCACTACGTTTTTTAATACAAAATTTCCTTGTGATAATTCCCTCCGGCTACGAAAAATGAGACGTCCTCGTCTCAGAGAGTTATTTAAATCTCCCTCTTCGGCTTCGTTTATTTTGGTACGGTCCATGGTTGTAATGTAGGGGTACTGGTGCTGTTGGTTCACGGGGCAATCCATTGGAAGAACACGTGTTCTGGTTTGGCATATAATTTGCTGAATGAGATGGTAAAGTCTGTACACATTCTTTAATGTTCCGCTTTAATCTAGAAATTTCTTTGCCGAGGTTGTTGTTCCGTTGGATAAGCCTGCTGTTTTCTAAACTAATAGTGCGAAATTCCTCTTTTTGGTTAAAAAGCGATGCCTGCAAGTCCTCGATGAAAATATCTCTGTTTAATATAATAAGTTTTATTGCATAAGATACTGATATAGACTTACAGCTATTCGTGTGTGTCCCAGGTCTAAACGTATATATACTATCAGTTATAAGTGCCATGCGATAGCTGGCCAGGTCTGTACATAATAGTCTGGGTTATAGGTATAGGTTTCTCGTTGTTGTGTAATGGTATGTGGTGCCTGAACATCTTATATGTAATGCTAATTGTGAAACTGGTCAGTATTAATTGGTTCATCCTCGATATTCCAGGGGTTCCGATTACTTACGATCTCTACACCCCTGGACTATCTTATTTCCCTGTAAGATGATTTTCCTTTCATTTTATTGATTATAAGATCTTAGCCTGATTGGAGTGCAAGATTTCACGGCTTGATTGTTAATACGGCATGACGTCAGCACGAGCATTTTTTTCTTTTCATTAATTCCATTTTTATATAGCACAAGTTTGAACAGTACTAGTTCAGGTTAATCATTTTTTTATTCTTTTTGGATTTATGAACTAAATGAAATTTCTATGCTAATGAACTCTATCATCCTTTATTTTACAAAATCATGATATTTAAACATTCTTAAAATTACTATTAGTCTAAGATATTTGAAATACAATACAACAAAATTCTGTTTTACATATGTTGTTACTCTGAGCAAATGTACAATTACTTTTTTATAGCATTTTCATTTTTACTGGTTGGTTAATACTTAGCGCGTTAAGGTTGAACTGGCACTCATAGCCGGTCGGGAGGACTTTTAGGATTCCCATAGATATTATTATTTTCTTCGCATGTACAGCGATTTTGACGGAAAGTTTTATTTTTCTAATTCATAAGAAATTATACCGGATATATTAATACCATTTTTACCGATTTTACAGTCACTTGCCCGACTATTCGCTTTAATAATTATAAATGATGTACAATGTAAATCAACTGGAAGAACGTACAAGAACTGATTCTATATTTGTAGCTAGAGTTTGTGTAAGCAAAATACAAAAACAATTACAGGACTTCGACATATTCATGATAATTATGCTGTTATTAAAATAAAAATGAAAATGAAAGCAAATGAATAGCGCTAGGTCAACGCCATATCGTTTTAAAACACTAGCATGATGCCTCGTCTTTAATTAGACTAAGACTGGTAAACAATTAATGTAATGATACAATTCACAGGAAGTTCTTTGTTGTGCAAGTAATAAATGTAGCAAAGTTGTGTAAATAACGCAAGAGGAACATATTTCAACTTATGTGAACCCAGCATAAAACTGCATTGGGCATTCCCCAAATTATTTGGTAAGTTAATGTGTTTATGAATTTCATATGTATTAATGTCACAATATAAAATGTTAAAAGAACTTCCATATGAAAAATTGTAGTACAACAGCATAACCATGGATAAGTCACAGAGTATATAAAAATTTAGCAATAAATTGTTACATTGCTTTAAGAAAATCTGTACTATTAATAAAGTGGAAAAAATATTCTCTAATTAATCATAGGTATTTATATTACAGTGTGTAGCTACATTAGAACATAATATGTTTCTTGTTAGTTATCAGTTATAAATGTACATGATGCAATATAATTAATTGAATAATTTGACCTGGGCACAGTGTTTTGTATATCTGTTAAACGTTAGTTGATAAATCAATTATAAAAATGACCAATATATAGAAATTACCAAGTGCATGGTTACAATTGTATTGTGAATGATATCT
>SAYR01069284.1:91078-102759 GCA_004382745.1 Argopecten irradians irradians
AAATAGCCCCCCCCCAACCCACCCCCGTTGTCACGATTCCGTTGATATGGAATGAAGAGATAGAACGACAACTCTGTTACAACAGAGTTTTCGTTCTAGAACGAAATGTTAAAACGGCTAAATAAACCTATCAACCCGCTTATTTTCGCGATTTGGGTAATAAGGAAACTAACCGATATATTTTGCCGAATTTTTGAATGTAAATTAATCTCAACGTGATCTATCGATTGAATTAATCGTGTCAGCTACGAAAATTCATTAAAGGTGATATTTTTTAGGTCAAACAGGCAAAAATC
Source organism: Argopecten irradians irradians (assembly GCA_004382745.1). Lineage (NCBI taxonomy): Eukaryota > Metazoa > Mollusca > Bivalvia > Pectinida > Pectinidae > Argopecten > Argopecten irradians. Next base: position 91,375 of record SAYR01069284.1, read on the forward strand.
GGCATTTTGACCACTGGTTTCTGTTTAATTCGTCCTAGTGAAATAATAAAAAAAACTTAACAATCTGAGACTCTACATATGAATAGTCCTTGTAATTCTGAACAAAACAGTATTTCTAAATTTTGGAAATGTTACATACAACGACCCCAATACAGTCTTGAATAATGGTGGTATTTCGCAGGTTCTCGGTAAATTTCCACAACAGACGAGATATTTCGGGGTCCCAGGCGCCTTCCTTCGGAGCTATTCTGAACGATTGGACCGGCAAATGTACTATTTAAAAATGAGTGATATTTATGAAATTTTCTGTAGAACTAACTAAAAATCATAAAATGCGTAAATAAGTTATACACTAATCATCACATTTATGTTACAAAATGCGCCCAAAAAGTGCAACAGTGAAATGGAGCTGTTTGCACTGTATCGAATGCACAAAATCATGGCGCAGACTATCGCGCCCCCTGTGAGGAATGTGTATTGTTTGTATCCGGTTGAGTAAAAACGTTGAAGCCGCCTTGATGTTCAAGTTAAATCCGGCATTATGAGGTAAGTAATTGTTCATTTTACTTGTTATAGACATCAATGTCGTTATCGGTGGATATTAGTATTATCAGATATATTTGATTGTTTTTGTAGGCCTGCAAATATAACGTTAGGTAGCCTACTGTTTACAATCTGTTTATGATCATCTTCGCGAGTGACTGTCTGACAACAGAACCATGCATGTGTTCTAAATCGTGGCTTAACAGCACGTAAACTGACATTTGTATTGCCTTTGAGGCAGATGCCGTTTGAATATATGTACCTCCTAATAAATTGTTTGATTATATGATTAAATTGCTAGTAGTTAAACCATAAAGTAATGCACATGTCGTTTCGTTAGTGCGTAGGCTCGCATGTAACGTAGCTTCGTTACATGTCATTTCGGTACATGTGGAAGTCTTTTCGGTATCATAAAGTGAACATGGCGAAATGACTTTGAGAAGGTACCGAAACGACTTTAAGTAATCTGAATATTAGACAACTAAAGAAAACAAACCAGAAAAAATGGTAACAATGTAGTCTGACAATGGATATGATCAACATTATTATTAACGTGACGCTACCCAAATTGGTACACTTTTGATATATATGAGGCAGAATTTTCAGTTTACACTCTAAACTGACAATAACTGTCCTGAACAAAAATTAAGGTGATTAACAGTAACTGTGACAATTTTTATATGTCATTTTCTTTCCTGTTGCTTATTATCTCTAGTTAAAAATGAAAATAATGCAATTGTTAAAAAAATCTGGGGAACGACGTCGTGCGACAACCCTAAATACACCATATATTTTGAAACACAGAAAACAAGTGCTGAATGGAACTTTTTTGACACATACATGACTTTAATCAATTAAAAATTGTTTGAACTTTCCTTATATCATGTCTAGATATTTATTAATCAAATCAAATTTAGGAGGTGTACCATTTTGGGTACTGAAACATGCTGAAACACAGGGCTGGACCGGTCATGCTTCAAAACTCTCTATCTATAAATATATGCACTGCTAAACAAGTAAACAAATCATGAAATTAAAGCTGAAGGCATCTATTGTTGGAATGTTAAAAGAAAAATCTGGATTCAAGCACACGTAAGAAAATTTTAACGATTTTCTTCAAAAAGTGTACCAATTTGGGTAGCTTCATGTTACAGATACATGTACACTGTACATGTACATTTGTATGCACTGCAGTTTTACATGACACACAATAAATGCTTAGGCTTAAGTTACTGTACAGACTGGGTGGGTGAGGTCATTAATGTAAGCAATGAAAATTCATTTCACAATTTTGCTGTGTTGTGTATAGTGATAGTCAACTACTGCATAATAATTAGGATGCCGACAGGAATCTTCAGATTGACCCGCGTTGTGAAAATTAGCATACCCCAGTACATGTATAATATCACACTGCACTTTCGCCACTCTTACATAAAACAGAATTAAAAGTAATCCAAATTTTGACCCAGAGCTTAAGCCCTGGCTATTCTCTCAAGGATTCAATAGGTCTAGAATTAAATCAACAATGTTCAAGAAAATTTGTAAGATTTTTCCTTGTAAAGGAAGTTGTTGATATCTTCTTGGTGCCCCTGGACTCTGATCTGGTGGTCATTTAATACATTTATTGAGGTCAAGGTGCACTTTAAACTAAGCACCATGGATGCCCTTTTTTCCTGTCAGAATTACTGAAGTTTTGACTATGTTTTGATTAATACTAGTTATGTGATAAAAAGAATCTTGCACTCATGGCTACATCATTTGAAATTTATTAAACTTAAATTGATAAAAATTGATATACCACGAGCCTTTAAGGATATTTTGACATTTTATTTCCAAGATAACGACAGTTTTTCTGGGTTTTTTTAATATCATACAGTACATGTATCTAGGTAAAAGGAGACCTAGTTATAACACTCACTATACAGTAGTGAATGTCAAACTTGTAACAGACTCACCAGTTTTAACTATTTTAGAAACCAGATAAATTTTGAATTTGAGAAATGTTTTCAATTTTTTTCTAAATCAAAAACAAAATTAAAACAAAAAATTAATAAATTGAAAGCTATTTCGGTTAGGTAAAGACTTTTAAATACATGTATATGATTTGCTTGCTCTTGACATTTTTTTCATCTGTAATGAATAACACTTGGAAACAGTAACTATTTTAAATACTAGTACCTACATGTATATACAAAAAAATGTGTATATATATAGGTAATCTTCCTCAATATAAAAAATAAATATGCTGTGTTATCTATTCATGTAAATGATTAATAAAACAAAAGAGAAGCATGAAAGGTATACCAGGTAATTCATTTCTGCGTATGTATAAAAGCTACAAATATATCCTTAATGTGATGATTTATTTAAATGATTTTTATATCCTTCAACAGTATCAAGGATTTAAAATAATTTAATTACCTGGTACCATATGTGTTCCAATTCGGATGTAGAACAGAGTTCTCTTTTTTATTAGTTTAACGTCCCATTAACAGCCAGGGTCATTTAAGGATGTGCCAGGGTTGATGGTGGAGGAAAGCCGGAGAACGCGGAGAAAAAACCAACGACCAGCTGTCAGTACCTGGCAAATTCTCCACATCAGATGCGAACTTGCGACCCAGAGGTGGATGGCTTGTGGTAATATGTCGGGACATCTTTACCACTCGGCCACCGTGGCCCCACGAATAGAGTTCTCATAAAAGGTCTCATAAATGTTATGATAATTAGAAAGATTGGCACCTTATATAACCCATTACCCTAATTGTCCAACATGAAATTCCAATTAGCATCATACATTTCCAAGGCATTTCTTGATTAAAGCATATTATATTGTTAAATATCTTATGTAAGTATGATCAGATGCATGTATACCATCAAGGGTTGAAAATGACAACTGACTTAAAAGAGTACGTGGGTTTTTAATTAAAAACTTTATATTCTTTAAATATTTACATGAACAGTTTTCATTGGGATTGGATAAAGGGAGGTAATTGGCTTATTTGTTTATTTTTTAAGGTATATTTTCTAGCAAAATTCTCAATATCACTAAAATAATTTGCAAAAACAGAGAAATGTATGTTTTGTTATGGATTGAGTATTCGGTCAGACCAATATTGTCTATATTATGACAATTTTTTTTTATCTACATGAGGAAAAACAGTTTCTTATTGATAAAATGGGGGTAGCAGAGACTTTTACATGATTATTCGTGATATACATGTATAAGTACATAATATTTTTCAAATCTTTGATGCCATGTCATTATGAAATGATATAGTCCATATTAAATGAATTCTGGTTATTTTAACTTGATTATAGCAGTAGTTTTTTTTTTCTCTGTAAAAAACTGTTTAACATTTCTTGTTCTCTAAAATGTATGTGTATTCCTTTGGATTTAGAACTATCGATATATGGAACAGTTTTACCAGAAAATATCATAAACTCAACAACAATAAGAGACTACGAGATAAGTCTAGACAAGCACTGGGCTAATTTGGAACTTAAATATAACCACTTGGAGAGCTATAAAATGGAACACGGACGTGCCAATTAACTAACTTCATTTAATAATTGATATCACTTACTTACTAATTGTACATCATGGATATTATTTCATTGTATTTCATTGTATGAGATATGGACATAGAGGCATGTTACTTGCCCGCGTCCATAAAATATCTTATTAAAGGGACTAAATCACTAAAAAATCATGTAATAAAAGACAAAAAGAATTATAGGACTAAAATTGATTGTAAAAGTTGTGTACTTTATGTTAATAACAATATTTAAAAGTTTGTATAACAATTTTATTCAAAATGGAGAAAAACTGAAAATAAATAGGACCGACCTAGTCACTATTTCATATTATCATCTTTCGGCGAGTGTAAACAACCCCTATGTGCATGCGCGACGCGTGAACATTCCAAACATTCGATCGCAGGAAATCTCATCTGTCTAATGGACATATCTACTATCGACTGAAAACACAAATTTATCGACTACAGGTTCCTGATTACTGTGTTAATCTAATAAACGTTGAAACGTATGCAAACGTTTTGTGAAGAGTTTCTAAGTGTAAATAATCCTATACTGTACAGGTTTTTGTAGCCATAAATAAGGGTTTTCATTATATTATATGGTTTGATACTTGCTTCTACCATTATTTTATTTTCATTTGTCATGATATTATGTACTATTCCGCTAAACCTGGCAATATTATTAGGCTTTTTAAAAAAAATGGCCTAATATATAGACTTTATAATAAGGAAAAAATGGGGAAAAACTAATAATATAGGCATGTTTAGCGGACTAAGTAAGTACGTGTATTTCTTTTATCATTATATCAATATTTGACATTCCGTATACATTGTATATCCTTAGTTATAATGTCTATCCGTCTATTGGGCATTCCCTATATATCTCTAGTTATAGTCTTTATCCGCCTAATGGACTTTCCTTATATAGCCCTAACTATAATATATCCGTCTAATGGAAATTCCCTATATATCCTTAGTTATAGTGCCTATCCTTCTAATGGACATTCCTTATATATACCTAGTTATAGTCTCTATCCGTCTAATGGACATTCCCCTATATGTCACTAGTTATATAACTTTTTTTCATCTGATTTACTTAAAAAAATCAGCCTAACTATATATCTAAATTTTATGTGTACTTTTATGTATTCAAAGCAAAAATATACCTTACATATACATTGTAGACCTATGTACATTGTACATGTTTGCTTAATAATGTACATGTTCACCTGTATTCATGTATAATATATACATAATTAACGGGTGAAAATACCTCTCACTTCTTGTCATATTTCCATGAAATACTCTAAAGCTTCATAGAACTACGCTGTTTTACTTGGCAATGTAGATACAGGGGCGTAGGAAGCGGGTGTGGGAGGTGGGGGTCGGGGTTGGAGGGGGGTCAGAGGGGGGGGGGGCAATTGCCTCCCCGTTTCCCTGGACAAGGGCAAACATTTCTTGTTGGCCCCCCCCCCTCCATTTTCGCCGACTGAAATGTTCTAAAATTGCACATTTGAAAGAAAAAAGGGTCCTCCTGCACATTTTCGTGAACTAGAATAAAAATGTCAATCAGGGGATTCTACGTACTATTTTAAAAAATGTCTCTTAAAAGATTCATCTGTTCATATGACTTAGCAAGACAATTAATTCATTATCATTTTGTGTTAAACAAGAATGTACCGATGGTGTGAAGCCAGTATATTCAGATCGAGTTGCATAGATATGACGGCATTCAAAATTACCAATTCTTAATGCAGGTAACTTTAAATAAAAAAAGGTATTATATTAAGAACGCTTTAAAATCATTAAAATATATCGTAAAACTCATCACAGCCATTCTAAATCTAATATTTTTACCCGGGGGAGACCCTCGGACCCCTAAAACACCAAATTCTCGCGTCTTCGGCGCTCGTAAATTCATCAAAATGCATCGTTAAACTCATCATAGCCATTCTACATCGTAATATTTTTTTCTCGTAGGAGATTGTGCCCCCCCCCCCCCAAATACCAAAATATCGCACCTTTGGCGCTAGCATGGCAATTTGCGTATTCATTAGTTTCCGTTTATCGACGCCACTGTCTATAAATGTGTACAAGGATTCTACTCAACGATATATGAAAAAAGTTTATAAAGTATATATGGCTGTGTGTTGAATTAAAGAATCAATCTCCTCTTGTGGGTGCGGGACGAGGAGGGGGGGGGGGGTCCAAATATTGAGGCCCCCCCCCCATATAACGTTTCTTTCTACGCCACTGAGATACGCTGTAAATGTATCGGCTATTACGCTTAATCAGGCCAATGTAACCGATAAAATATAAGTTGCCTCTTAGTGGTGTTATTACATCTATATCCATTAGCCGGATGAGATTTTCAGCGACCTCGATTCCGAACTCAAAGATGCACTCGGTTCTTTCCGTTGTAAACATTCAATGCCGACAGATACAATTTCTTGTTGTGTTTGGCGATATTTTAACGTTGATAAACATTGCCAATAGTTCAAATTAAATGTTGTAATTTTGAAAACTTTCTAATTTCAGGTATAAGAACGTTTGTAGGAAGTCAAAAACCCTAAGAAATATATGTAAATCTAATGATTTAGTAACTTTAAATCTTATCTTATTAAATGTATTTGTAAGAAAATGAGTGTCCAGCTAGGCGATATTGTCTATTATTACTAATTTTTTACTAATTTTTCGATAAAATGGGGGTAGCTAGCAGAGACTTTAACATGATTATTCATGAAAATGCATATTCCAGGCAGCAATAGCAATTATGATGAACTCCTTGCTAAATTGTAGGTCATAGGGACAATTATAAAATGCCACATTCAAGTTTTAAGTATCCCTTTAATTAAGAAATCCCTTTTATTAAGAAAAGAGCAGAGCAATAGCCTAATCCTTCTCCATCCGCCAGGAGTTACTATCACTGACATAATATCTACCCCTGCACTATTTCATAATTAACTGATCGCCAGCTGTCAATCAAACCGCATTGTTTGTTCCGACATTGAATAGAAACACAAGTGTTTGCGGGTAGAGGCGTGGCTATATTACACCTGGCAATCGGTCAATTAAACTGCAGGCAACAGAAGACACAGGTAATTAGATCATTTAACGTACATCAAAGGAATTGTATAATGTGGTTCACTGTACATATGTGTTGGTTTGAAGTTGGGTGCCACTTTCTCTGTAATCTTGAAAGGAAGTCTATGCAGGACTCAGTTTTGAGGTCACCTGAAATGAAGTCTCCAGTGACCTAATCTAATTTTGCAGAGACCTTTCATTGCCAAAGGTCAATCAAATTTTGAATTATATGGTCTCTTAGGGACCTGAGGGTTGGGGCCAAAAGGGGTCAATTAGGCTAAAACTTCAACAATCTTCTTCTAAAATTCCGGAAATAGTGGAATCAAATACTCTTCACAGATGGATTCACGTTTCCCCCTGGGGAGGGGGTCAAGTTTACTATAATTTATAGGTAAAACACATTTTTGAGCATTATTTGGTCATTTGTAATAGAAAATGAGTCAAATGTTGTCATAATTATCAGTATGAGATGGCCATTGAATCATATTAACAAATTTTCCATGACTGACCCCCAGGGACCTGAGGGGTGGGGCTAAAAGGGGTCAAATAGCATAAGCTAAAACTTCAAAAACCTTCTTCTAAAATTCTGGAAATGGTAGAATCAAATACTCTTCATAGATGGAAAGGTCTTAAGGTCCTTCACAAAAATTTTGAATTATCTATGACCCTGGAGTCTCATGTTTCCCTCTGGGGAGGGAGTCGAGTTTACTCTAGTTTTTATAGGGAAAACACATTTTTTAACATTATTTGGTCATTTGTAATAGAAAATGAGTCAAATGTTGTCAGAATTATCAATATGATATGGCCATTGAATCCTATTAACAAATTTTCCATGACTGCATGCCCAACAGGGGCCTGGGGAGTGGGTCCAAAAGAGGTTTCTTTTAATTTATAAATGCTATTTAAAGATTTGAACCAACTTTGCAATGTTCTTTCTGTATCAGCACTCAGGTGACCGTCAAGGCCTCTTGGGCTTCTTGATTTCTTTTGAACTGCCTCCATTTTTACTATGAGATATAAGTCCATGGGTGGATGTTACGTCAGTGATAGTAACCCCTGGAGTATTTAGGATGCAGCCAAAAATGATTTCTACAAGTGTGATTGGTCAGTTTTTAGGTCATCTGACCCAAAGGGTCAGGATGACCTATAGTCATCATGCATCGTCCGTCGTCGTCCGCCGTCCGCCGTCCGCTGTGCGCCGTGCGTAAACTTTTCATTCAAACAACTTCTTCTCAATAACCGTAAGGCCCAAAGTACTCATATTTGGCCTGGAGCATACTGGGATGAAGGGCTACCAAAGTTGTGAAAATAAATGACCTTGACCTACTTTCAAGGTCACAGGGGTCAAATAGGCTAAAATCTTTGAACGACTTCTTCTAACTAACCAAAAGGTCCAGGGTACTCATATTTGGCCTGTAGCATGCTGGGATGAAGGGCTAGAAAAGTTGTGAAAATTAATGACCTTGACCTACTGTCAAGGTCACCAGGGGGTCAAATATGCTAAAATCTTTGAACGACTTCTTCTAACTAACCGAAAGGTCCAGGGTACTCATATTTAGCTTATAGCATGCTGGGATGAAGGGCTACAAAAGTTGTGAAAATAAATGACCTTGACCTACTGTCAAGGTCACAGGGGTCAAATAGGCTAAAATCTTTGAAGGACTTCTTCTAACTAACCGAAAGGTCCAGGGTACTCATATTTGGCCTATAGCATGCTTGGATGAAGGGCTACAAAAGTGTGAAACTTAATGACCTTGACGTATTGTCAAGGTCACCGGGGGTCCAATAGGCTAAAATCTTTGAACGACTTCTTCTAACTAACCGAAAGGTCCAGGGTACTCATAGTTAGCCTATAGCATGCTTGGATGATGGGCTACAAAAGTTGTGAAAATAAATGACCTTGACCTATTTTCAAGGTCACAGGGGTCAAATAGGCTAAAATCTTTGAACGACTTCTTCTAACTAACCAAAAGGTCCAGGGTACTCATATTTGGCCTGTAGCATGCTGGGATGAAGGGCTACAAAAGTTGTGAACATAAATGACCTTGACCTACTTTCAAGGTCACAGGGGTCAAATAGGCTAAAATCTTTGAACGACTTCTTCTAATTAACCAAAAGGTCCAGGGTACTCATATTTGGCCTGTAGCATGCTGGGATGAAGGTCTACAAAAGTTGTGAAAATTAATGACCTTGTAATACTGTCAAGGTCATAGGAGTCAAATAGATTAAATTCTTTGAATGACTTCTTCTAACTAACCGAAAGGTTCACGGTACTCATATTTTGCCTGTAGCATGCTGGGATGAAGGGCTACCAAAGTTGTGAAAATAAATGACCTTGACTTACTTTCAAGGTCACAGGGGTCAAATAGGCTAAAATCTTTGAACGACTTCTTCTAACTAACAGAAAGGTCCAGGGTACTCATATTTAGCCTATAGCATGCTGGGATGAAGGGCTACAAAAGTTGTGAAAATAAATGACCTTGACCTACTTTCAAGGTCACAGGGGTCAAATAGGCTAAAATCTTTGAACGACTTCTTCTAATTAACCAAAAGGTCCAGGGTACTCATATTTGGCCTGTAGCATGCTGGGATGAAGGGCTACAAAAGTTGTGAAAATTAATGACCTTGACATACTGTCAAGGTCATAGGAGTCAAATAGACTAAATTCTTTGAATGACTTCTTCTAACTAACCGAAAGGTTCAGGGTACTCATATTTGGCCTGTAGCATGCTGGGATGAAGGGCTACCAAAGTTGTGAAAATTAATGACCTTGACGTTCTTTCAAGGTCACAGGGGTCAAATAGGCTAAATTATTTGAACGATTTTTGTTAACTAACCCAAAAGTCCAGGATACTCATATTTTGCTGGTGGCATGCCATAGGGTTACCATAATTATAAAAATGAATGTCCTTGAACTTCTTTCAATGTCACAGGGGTCAATGAAGCTAAAATCTTTTAACTACACCTTTTAATTAGCCGAAAGGTCCAGGGTATTCTTATTTAGTCAGTAGCATGCAGAGATAAAGGGCTATCAAAGTTGTGGAAATGAATGACCTTCACCTACTTTAAAGGTCACGAGAGTCAAATATTCCAAAATCTTGAATTTTGAACTTCTTCTCTAGTTCTACCAGTGTGATTAAGCTGAAACCTGCATGAAATGATCCTGACATGGTCCCGACCAAGTGTTGTTATATTTTATGTCGATCCAAAATCCATGATGGCTGCCACAGATGATCCAAGATGGCTGCCACAGATGCCATCTTGAAAACACATTTTGAACTTCTTCTCAAGTTCTACCAGTGCAATCTAACTGAAACTTGAAACATGAAATGCGGCTGATATGATCTTGACAAAGTGTTGTTATATCTCTGTTTGATCCCAGATTGAAGATGGCTACCATGACACCATATCTAATTATTTTCCTATACAGCTATTGCCATGATAGTCAGATGACCGTAAAGGCCCTTGGGCCTCTTGTTTTCTTCTGAAGTGGTTATAATTTTACTATGAGATAGTCAAGGGGTGGATATTACGTCAGTGATAGTAACTCATGGAGTATTGATGATGTAGCTGAAAAGGATTTTTCATTTATTTTTATTACCTTCCTTTCTTGGTGTTTTTATAGAACATCAATTAAAATGTATCGGTTAACTGCTAGTATATATTATATCATGAACTACCAAGGTTTTTTTTTTAAATAAATAACCTTGACCTTTATTCAAGGTCACTCGGGTCAAATAGACTAAAATCCTGATATGACTTCAAACTCTGGTATATTTTCCATAACCTAATTAAATTGGTCCCTTTTAAGAATAACAACAAGAGTTATCTCCCATTTTTCTTCTCTTCATTTCATCCGCGACACTCCTTCAGGTGTCGCCCAACTAGTATAAATTAGATTTGATACATTAACGTATAAGAGGCGCCCGATCAGTATAAAATACTGCTTTTCGATACATGCGACGGTATGTTGTAAATCGAACCGTCTCGCCCGGCGTACATTTTCATAATTAGCCGCGTGTAATTAACGGAAGTTCCCTGCCTATTGTGTTCGGTTACAACCGTTTATTCCGAAGACTGCCGACGAGATGTTGCGATTGTATCCCATTGTTCTATGACGTCATCAATAACGTTACCATGGAGCGTCACAATATCTTTCTCGGCAATTCTAAGTTATGTGGCTTATATGTATATCACTGGTATACCATACAGTTATTTCTAC
>SAYR01069303.1:0-57753 GCA_004382745.1 Argopecten irradians irradians
GACTTGAATGCATACTCCTGGACCGTGACTGGATCAGGATATTGGTTTGGGTGGGAGAGCTAGAGAAACATCTACCAAAAACTACAAGAGCTTCGGAAAACAGAGTTGTCTCACCCAAAGGGGCAATATCAGAAGGAGAGAGCAATAATCCTCCCAAAGCTAATGTAGAACCCTGCATACCTGGTTATATGGAAGGAAAGCATAAGAATGCATCCGTCCCAATCCAGATATAGTGCGTCCACAATTATTTGGTCTGTTACCACCGGGTAGACAGAGGTTGGCAACTAGTTGTTCAGGAAATTGGCGAAATGGTCTATGTGAGGCCTGTTCCACATCTGAAAAATGCCCGCGAAGATCGATGGATTTAGCTGCCATTCTGACAGAACCGGCTGGCGGCGCCTTGAAAGAGTATCCGCCAGAACAGTCAACGTGTCCGGAAGATGCTTGACTAAAACAGTGAATACAGATAGCGAGGGCACAAAGGACTGGCGATGGTTACCCAGGTAAGCCCTCCGCCCTTTCATTTACGCATCCGTGAACAAGGTCATTCGTGAACGCTGTCGTGGACAACTGAATCCCCCATAGAACATTGTCTTTTAGAGTTTAACACCGAATAAATCCTTCTCCGACTGGTTGAGAGGAAGCTAATTCCCTGATGGCAGGGACCCAGTTCGCAAGGAAGAACATCTGGGGAGGTCTGATATAACGTCTCCCTAGAGGGACTAAATCTGCCAGAGCATTGAGGTAACCCAGAAATCAAGGAACCTAGACGTGGGACGAGCCGATGGAGGTCAAAGCAAGATCTTCAGCCTTCTCGGTCTTCTCCTGGAAATAGTTTCCAAGGAAGACAAAGTCTTCAGAAGGGGAAACCTCGGTCTTCTCCCTGGAAGGAATGAAGCCGACTTTGATTAAAAGTTTCAGGACCAGACGGGTGTTATATTCTAAAGAATACCACACTAGCTGGAGCATGAAAGAATCGTCGAAATAGATGTAAACATCTATTCCCCTGGAATGCAGAAATCCGTTTCCTCTCCTGAAATCTAATCCTCAAAGAACCAGAATCTACAATTGGAGGAGCGGAGCCCTACAGAGAAGCACTTTCGTCTGGAACGACAAAGGAAAGGAAGAAAGAGTCAGGAACTCTTCTTATTGCCCCCAGGAGGGGTTTTATCCTTATCAACCTTTCTCTTGTTGCCCTTCAACTAAGGCTTCGATTTCGGCTGCACAGCAGACTGGGGAGCTGAAGTTCCAGCCATCTTATCAGGAGGCGCTGACCCTGTGAGGTACTGGCCTTCACGCATTATCTTCAAACGAAGGGCAGAAGTTACCGAGGCCTCCTTCAAATCCTTTGGAATAAAAGAAAGAGTCCCTCGAAAAAGGTTGAACCCATACAAAGGGGCAGTCACCAAACGGGAACGACAAGGTTCCTCAAGTAAGCGGGGTTTTTTTTCAAAACAAAAAACGCCTTGCCAACACGATATTGACAAACAATGAAGCAAAAACTCTCAATGACCTGGTAAGGGCATATCTGTCATGTATGTTGGCTTGCTCTGTCTCAGATATCCAACCCTTGGACGCATACCCTATATAGATAAACCGTCTATGTAAGACAAAATCTGGATGGAAAGCCGCACCAGCCTCTCCATCTTGTGGTGCGTCTTGGCTCTGAACGCCATCTTATCCGGTTAGTTGGAATCAAAGTATAAGATAGTGCATCAGAATACATACAATGCATTTTAAACCATTACGATGTTAATAAGTACCTTAGAATCGAATAAGTAAATAGGAAATCGAATAAGAAATCAGGGAATCGAATAAGTAATGGAATAAGGAACTAGGAATCAACTTCACGGGGGCAACACTCTCTCCTGTGAACACATTCCTAAGCTTCATGCAATACCTTTGCATACGAACACAATATGAAGCAATATACACACGCAAACAAAAACAATATTCAAGTGAATATTCAACAATTCTGTTGTTGTGCCCCTGCTTCTCGCATGTTGGAATTCAAAAACCGAAATTAGTATTTGCTACTTATGCTTGAAATAAGTCAGATGAGCTTGAAAATCACTGTCATATATACATATTTGTTAAGTTAAGAGACATGTTTTACTGGATAATTTCGTTCCAACAATTCTTGCATAAAATTGATTTACATTTGAACAAATAGATCTCTGTATATAAACCTCATATCACTTACATCACTAGAAAATTATGCACTAAAGCCACTGACACTGATCAACATTTTTCTTTCTTCAGGAACATTGGTTTAGGTGATATTTATACCAGTAACTATATGGTGATTAAGTTTGTGATCACCAAACATGATGTATAGGTTCTGTAAAGTGTACAAAATAGATATATGAGGAATACCGAACAACACAATAAATATACATCGTGCTGACTTGGAGGTGTGTCTCGATCCTCTTAACCTAACGTTTAGTCTTTGTCATTCCTTTCTCAAAAGTGTAATTTATCTAAATTTAAGATAACAGTAGTCTATTAATTCAGAATCAAAATCCAAATTCTTCGGAGACCTGCACAGAGGCACACCTGCATATAATCACTGTTACAATAAATAGCAATTTCTCGTGAGATTTGACTCTTTGAAAGGATAATCGATTTGGTGTCATAAAGCTGCTGGAAGTCCATGCAGTACCATTCAATGGAGAATATATAGCATGATGATATGTTTTTCAAGATGTTGGTCGTGATATGCATACTGAAAAAAGACATTTCTTCATAGTTTGATATATTACAGAAACGGCCCTGAGATATTTCTGACAAATCTTAATAAGTTTCATAGCAGGCCACATCAACGACCGGTGCTATCTTCAAAAACAAATGCTAAATTTCACACCATCAATATCTTATATCTCTTCGGTCCTTAACTGATTTTTTCTATCATAAGTATGTACTAATACGAATCCCAAATAATTAGATACAAATTATACCATAATTACTGTTGTTACAACATTTAACATTCAGCGCATTGTCGCTTTGTCCTAAGGTCGCATTCTTGCACTATCACAGGAGCGCCAAGGCGACAATATGATATATGATAACGCGATAAGAAAAAGATATAGTGACAACGCGACAAACTCTAGGTAAGAAGACGACGAAGTGGTATTCCTGTTGCAAATTTGGTGTCTGGTTTTGCCACCTCATTTTTTTGGCGTATTGTCTCACATCTATCTATATCCATCTTCATTGCGTCTATGTGAGCTGGTAAAAATCAGCTAACACACAAAATAAAGAAGAAAACAATCTTCGAAATTGTGTTGGAGAAAGATTCCGTTATACATATAAAACACGACATTTGATTTCAACAGTCACATTCTAAATGTTAACTGTCAAATGTCGAAACATAAAACGTCAAAATGAATATGTTGAATGTCAAGCTAAACACCATTTAAAATTCCGCTCATAGGCCAGGTATAGTTTGTGTAAGTTAAATGTTGAATATCGATATGCAAAACATTTAAAAGTCTGTTCGTTTATCATATATATAGAATTTGAATGTTGAATGTCGTATGTGGAACTGAACAATAATCAAATTATCCATGTTGAATGTCGCATGTTGAGCTGTACTACATACAAAAGTCTGTTCCTGTTGGCTATCTTTATATGTTTTCAATGTTAAATGTCGTAAGTCGAGCAGCACGACATTCACAATTCCGATCAAGTCTGAATGTTGATTATCATATGTCGAGCTGCACAACATTCAAAAGTCCGTTCATTAATTAGTTATATATAAGTTCCGAATGTTGAATGTCGTATGTCGAGCTGCACAACATTCAAAAGTCCGTTCGTTTATCAGTTATACATAAGTCCTGAATGTTGAATGTCGAATGTCGAGCTGCACAACATTCAAAAGTCCGTTCGATTATCAGTTATACATAAGTTCTGAATGTTGGATGTCGAATGTCGAGCTGCACAACATTCAAAAGTCCGTTCGATTATCAGTTATACATAAGTTCTGAATGTTGAATGTCGTATGTCGAGCTGCACAACATTCTGTTTTTGAATGTTGAAAGTCGTATGTCGAGCTGCACAACATTCAGATTTTGAATGTTGAATGTCGTATGACGAGCTCTGCAACATTCAGATTCTGTTGTCGTTGGCCAGTCATTGGTTTTGAATGTTGAATGTCGAATGTCGAGCTGCACAACATTCAAAAGTCCGTTTGTTAGTCAGTTATATTTAAGTTCCAAATGTTGAATGTCGTATGTCGAGCTGCACAACATTCAGTTTTTGAATGTTGAATGTCGTATGTCGAGCTGTGCAACATTCAGATTCTGTTGTCGTTGGCCAGTTATTGGTTTTGAATGTTGAATGTCGAATGTCCAGCTGCACAACATTCAAAAGTCCGTTCGTTTATCAGATATTCATAAGTTCCGAATGTTGAATGTCGTATATCGAGCTGCACAACATTCAAAAGTCCGTTCATTATCAGTTATATATAAGTTCCGAATTTTGAATGTCGTATGTCGAGCTGCACAACATCCAAAAGTCCGTTCGTTTATCAGTTATACATAAGTTCTGAATGTTGAATGTCGTATGTCAAGCTGTGCAACATTCAGATTCTGTTGTCATTTTTCCAGTTATTGGTTTTGAATGTTGAATGTCGTATGTCGAGCTGCGCAACATTCAAAAGTCCGTTCCTTTGTCAGTTATACATACGTTCCAAATGTTGAATCTCGAATGTCGAGCTGCACAACATTCAAAAGTCCGTTCGTTAGTCAGTTATAAATACGTTCCAAATGTTGAATGTCGTATGCCGATCTGCACAGCATTCAAAAGTCCGTTCGTTTATCAGTTATACATAAGTTCTGAATGTTGAATGTCGTATGTCGAGCTGCACAACATTCAAAAGTCCGTTCGTTAGTCAGTTATAAATACGTTCCAAATGTTGAATGTCGTATGCCGATCTGCACAACATTCAAAAGTCCGTTCGTTTATCAGTTATACATAAGTTCTGAATGTTGAATGTCGTATGTCGAGCTGCACAACATTGAAAAAGTCCGTTCGTTAGTCAGTTATATATAAGAATGTTGTATGTCGAGCTGCACAACATTCAAAAGTCCTTTCGTTAGTCAGTTATAAATACGTTCCAAATGTTGAATGTCGTATGCCGAGCTGCACAACATTCAAAAGTCCGTTCATTATCAGTTATATATAAGTTCCGAATGTTGAATGTCGTATGTCGAGCTGCACAACATTCAGATTCTGTTGTCATTTGGCCAGTTATTGGTTTTGAATGTTGAATGTCGTATGTCGAGCTGCACAACATTCAAAAGTCCGTTCGTCTGTCAGTTATATATAAGTTCCGAATGTTGAATGTCGTATGTCGAGCTGCACAACATTCAAAAGTCCGTTCGTCTGTCAGTTATATATAAGTTCCGAATGTTGAATGTCGTATGTCGAGCTGCACAACATTCAAAAGTCCGTTCGTCTGTCAGTTATATATAAGTTCCGAATGTTGAATGTCGTATGTCGAGCTGCACAACATTCAAAAGTCCGTTCGTCTGTCAGTTATATATAAGTTCCGAATGTTGAATGTCGTATGTCGAGCTGCACAACATTCAAAAGTCCTTCGGTGGCCAACGATATTTGAATGTTGAATGTCGAATGTCGTATATCGAGCCAACTTCACACAACCCTAATCCGTTATTCATTTAAAGCACTGATGTATCTCTTACTTAATTCCACAAACAGCTTTTCTTAATTTTTTTCTTAATTAGAAAGTCAGTATGCAAAATAGACAGGCATACGTGTTATTTTACTCGAAACTACCTGCGGATATGTTTTAAGCGTTATATCATTACCAACACGGGAAGAATATAGGATGGGTACATGAGTATTTTAAATATATGAAATGTGACTGTTGGTAAACTGAATTGGACTTCACATTTAAATGAAGTATCAGGAGCTTGATCCACTCTTGCCAAAGGTAACTAAAAATCAATATAATGTCAGAAATGAATTACAAAAAAATACTGAATTAAGTTACTTATTGCTCAACACAAACACTATCAGTATATGAATATTGCATTGGCGAGAAGTAATATGGTAAACATCATAGCTACGTGATTTTTCTGTCAATAGCAATATCACTAAACAATACCAATTAATGAAATGATTCCGCAGCCGTAACACTACATTCAGTATATCTCAAAACCCCATTTAGAATAATTTACGTCGAAATCGAATAATTTTTAATAATAATGTTCAGCATTCCACTCAATCCCGTTTTATAGAGGCGATAAAACGTGTGCTATTCATCACATATGATGATATTATTCGCCAACTGCGATACATACAAATAGTATTATATATAATCTTAGAAACTGGTCTTCCAAAGAAATTGCTTTGTTGATATGTCCGACACATCAATTTATTGTGTGATACTAGTTTTGAGTCGAATGTGATTGTTTAACCCTCTGTATTGTGTAAATATAGAGAAATTATTAATGAGTGCCGAGGTGATAAATGAATGTATTTATTCAAGAGATCTAATATTACAAAGAGACTCAACCCTAATATACCGCAGCCTGCCAAAACATACAGACATTTAGACACCGCATTACATTGCACAGATGTCCTTTAATGACGCTGGCTCTACAAATTACAATAAACTAAACTACATCTACTCGGACCGTAGTAGGAAGAAGAAATACGCAACTCTTGACTGTTAAAGTCAAATTATGTATTGACCGCATGAATGAACGTTCAACAAGCTAAACATCAATATCCCTAATAAAGTCACATAATATTGTTGAATTCTTCACAGTTTCGACAAATGGATATGTAGAATGTGTTTGTCTAAAATATCCTATGGTTGTAAGTACGTTCACAAATAGAGATTGAACAGTGTTTTGATTGCGTTAAAGGTGGTATGAACGAAATGGGATACAGACATATTCAATATAGCGCGTTGTGTGTGTGTGGTTTTTTCCCCAATTTGATAATATATCAATAATGTCCATTTCGAATAAAAATTTAGATTACCGAGGCGGAACGACTACCGGTATGTATCGTTGTCGAGCCGCCATATTTGATTTTCAACCGAGGAAAGTAACTGCGATATAGCCTATTGATGGTATGACCGTTGAACTGCTGAATGTTTGTCATATATGTGTCGGTCTACGCACGCGATATAGACTAAATTCTTTATAGTCATGACTTTTAATTTATTGTACGGAGGAAAGACAAGTGTTTGTATGGTGTGTGTAGGCCTATTTTGAACGCAAAGACGGGGGTAAAGCTGATGATACTGTTTCGGATAGGGTACTACTTGTAATGTTTTTCTTCTTCTTGAAACCTGTACATGACTGAATAACCTATTGTTCCCTTTGACGATCCCAGAACTGTTCGCCGAAAATCAGATGTTCTGTATATTAAGGTGATATGAGTTTCCGTACACACATACTGACGTAACTACTGTATAGAATTCCCCGAACATTCCCGAGGAAAGCCCCTCGGTTGTAGCCCCGACCAGCGATTCATTTTGTTGTTTATTACCGTTACAATGCTTGAACACGTGTTTTGTTTTGATGTCAATTACATATATTTAATTGGATCTAAGAGAAACTCTTTATTGTTATTTTGAAATCCGTCAACTTATGACGCAAAATCTTATCGCAGCGTGAACTAGAAATAGTCGGAACTTTCACTGCGTTTGTATTCATACTTCATTGCGATTACGCTAATTTGAACGCAACTCCCCTCCCATTGACTATATAGGGACATATGTAAATATATGATCAACATGTCAATCTGACGACTTTCAACGCGCTTAAAATACAACAATACAAAAGAGCGCAGTATCTATAAGTAAAGAACATTCTTTAGATGCCCTCTGGTATCTGTGTGTTATGTGCAATATACATCGCGTGCCAACATGTAATTTAATTAGTTTATACAAAATGTAGTTGTAAAGGATTTAAAGATTTCATTTGGTTTGAGTATCTTCAGTCTATCTTATGAATCATAGCGTTGCCAACAATATCTGTACTGACAAACACATCGAAGGTCAAAACTTAGTGTACCACTTGACTAAGTTGTAATTTTTTTTAGTTTAAGCAATATTTTTATTTAGGTAAACTCTCGTGCAAATTCACATACATTTAAAGTTAGGATTTCTCATTCATAATTAATCAAATAAAAACATTACAAAGTTCTACACACTATACGTTGACAACATTACAAGGTTCTACACACTATCCGTAGACAATATTACCAGGTTCTACACACTATCCGTAGACAACATTACAAGGTTCTACACACTATCCGTATACAACATTACCAGGTTCTACACACTATCCGTAGACAATCCGCGGTGGCCGAGTGGTTAAGATGTCCCGACATACTACCACAAGCCCTCCACCTCTGGGATGCGGGTTCGAATCCCATGTGGGGCAGTTGCCAGGTACTGACCGCTGACCGGTGGTTTTTCTCCGGGTACTCCGGCTTTCCTCCACCAACAAACCTGGCACGTCCTTACATGACCCTGGCTGTTAATAGGACGTAAAACTAAACAAACAAACAAACCGTAGACAATATTACAAGGTTCTACACACTAACCGTAGACAACATTACAAGGTTCTACACACTATTCGTGGACAACATTACAAGGTTCTACACACCATCCGTAGACAACATTACAAGGTTCTACACACTATTCGTAGACAACATTACAAGGTTCTACACACTATCCGTAGACAATATTACAAGGTTCTACACACTATCCGTAGACAATATTACCAGGTTCTACACACTATCCGTAGACAACATTACAAGGTTCTACACACTATCCGTAGACAACATTACAAGGTTCTACACACTATCCGTTGACAACATTACAAAGTTCTACACACTAACCGTAGACAATATTACAAGGTTCTGCACACTATCCGTGGACAACATTACAAGGTTCTACACACCATCCGTTGACAACATTACAAGGTTCTACACACTATCCGTAGACAATATTACAAGGTTCTACACATTATCCGTAGACAACATTACAAGGTTCTACACACTATCCGTAGACAACATTACAAAGTTCTACACACTATCCGTAGACAACATTACAAGGTTCTACACACTATCCGTAGACAACATTACAAAGTTCTACACACTATCCGTAGACAATATTACAAGGTTCTACACACTATCCGTGGACAACATTACCAGGTTCTACACACTATCCGTATATAACATTACAAAGTTCTACACACTAACCGTAGACAATATTACAAGGTTCTACACACTAACCGTAGACAACATTACAAGGTTCTACACACCATCCGTAGACAACATTACAAGGTTCTACACACTATCCGTAGACATCATTACAAGGTTCTACACACTATCCGTAGACAACATTACAAGGTTCTACACACTAACCGTAGACAATATTACAAGGTTCTACACACCATCCGTAGACAATATTACAAGGTTCTACACACTATTCGTAGACAACATTACAAGGTTCTACACACTATCCATATACAACATTACAAAGTTCTACACACTATTAGTAGACAACAGTTTATTTACAGTCACAAAATTACAATAACATAATGGGGCTTTAAATACTGAACTGATTTACACACATGCTTAGATAGATGGGAGTTTATCTAAACCATATATTAACCTTCATTCTACATTCGTATAAACGTACTAACAAATGTTATATGATGCTTCTACTGAATTAAGTTACTCGGAACCACGTTAAATAAAGAACTATTATTAATCCTTCCGAGAAAAGATTATTAAAGACTAGTATCGACAAGTACCTGGTGTGTAGGATCGGTGTGTTGCTGTGTTTTACTAGGAGGCCTTTTACATAGTTTTTATTACTTGTAAGGTAAGCAGTTATTTTAAGTATTGTATCTACTGATAAGGCATAACTTCTGATGTAGAAAAGGGTTCGAATTATTAAATTATGCAAAAAATCACTGTTTTGCTTGTTCAATTGTTTAGCAGTCACACCAAACAGGAAGTATATTTCTTTAGAAAACAAGCCCCTGCATATCCCATGTGTGTAGTGGTACGGTATGCAATTTAACTTCCTTTTAAACATATCAACAACGTGCTTTATTTTAAAACACACCGATACTATTGTATATTGTAGTATCAACGAAAAGAAACTGTTGCGGAAACAATATGCACAAAGATGGATAAAGTAAGTAAAAATGCCACCTGAAATAATTAATCATTTAATTTTACAAGCGAGATCAAATTGAAGGATTTTTTAGAAACGGACAAATATGATTAAATACCGGTTTAAACAGATGCAGGATATAGGAGAGGGGTCAAATCGAGATATTTTCCCAACCCTTCAAAACATAGTGATGGACAATAGATTTTCGTGGAAGATCATTTAGAATAAATCTTAGTTTAAATTTAAACAAACGGAAATTTTGCAATTTTCCTTAAGATAAAAAATAACAACTAAAAATGCCGAAAAATGATGATACAAAGATGTTTTATCTGTTTCGAAATATATAAATATATGTGTGTTGAATGGATTTATTTTAGCAAAATCGTTAAATGATGATTCAAATGATTAGCGATGATATCTATTAAAAGGAGACCATTTT
The DNA here is from genome assembly GCA_004382745.1 of Argopecten irradians irradians. Lineage (NCBI taxonomy): Eukaryota > Metazoa > Mollusca > Bivalvia > Pectinida > Pectinidae > Argopecten > Argopecten irradians. The sequence goes on from SAYR01069303.1 coordinate 10,614, forward strand.
ACAGCCACTTATTGATAAACAAAATATTTTTCATACAGGCAAGGTGGCCTGGATATAATGCATGTAGGTAATATTCATCGTAAGGTATCGTCTTTCAACTAAGCATCTAATCAAGTTTATTGCCGATTTTTTCAGTAATTTAAGTGATGGAAGAATGCTAGAAATGTGCCTAATGTCCTACAGCATGATCGAAAAAGGCAACTAAATTAGGTAATTTAATCTACCAAGATCGATTCTGTCAATTTCTACCATCATATTACACGATATCGGTAACCCTGGAAGTTATGAGTTTCTGAGCGATAACATTTTTGTGCAATGTTCTGATTTATGTTTCTAATAATCTAGAGACAAACCAATCTGCATTCCAAACGCAAAAGACAACTGATCAACGAGACAAGGAAATCATTTAAGATATGGAAAATACCAAAACAGCAGACATTAAGATGGTAGAGTCTCCCCCTGAGACGCAATCTAACCAAAGGTATGGCGTATTTGTTTTAGCTTAACCTCGTGTACTCTAATTGAAATAATTTTTAATCACATCTGCCTAGTGATTAAATACGAACTACTAAATCGGCGTGAGTCGAATACGATAGTCCTAACATCCTGCGACTATGACGTCACCAAATCACGTCACATTATGACGTTACAATCGTCAAAAGGTGGGCCTAATTGTAACAGGCTATACCAACTTATCTCTAAATCGACATGTTGCTTACCAATGTTTACAACGTGTACCAAAACAATGCATTATAAAACTATCAAATATGTGCTAGTCTTTTGTTTGTTTGCTAGTCATAAATTAACACAAAATATATAAGAACCATATTTAGTTACTCCATTTATTACATGTTATTGCACGCCAATGTGCTGGTATATTGGACTTTATAAGGCTGTGGTTACTTTTTGCTTCCTTTTATTTCCACATTTCTGTCTCCAAAGCAACAGTTTATTTCTTATATTTTGTCAACAATATAACAAGTGTAGTAACAAAGCGTCAATATTTTGGTTTAATATATAATGTTTATATAAATTGTCATATTTCAAAATTGATTTAGAAAACATGACGCGGACATTGATGATGGACCAGAAGAAGGTGTTGAAAGGAACACAGAGGAACTCAACAAGGGCAAGTCTGAAATATCGCCAACTAAAAACCACGAAGCGTGTGATGAAGAACATGAGCAAGAACAGACACAGATCACGGAACTCCGTAAAAGGTTTGTAATATAAGACTCTGTCATATTTGGATATGAAGAATAGAGATATTCTACCCGAGGGTCACAAAATGTAGTAAAACCCGAGGCTTGCCGAGGGTAATGCAACAATTTGTGATGCCGAGGGTAGAATATCCCTATCCTTCATATCCACTTATGAAAGAGTATTTTTCTTTCATACATCGACGTTTTAATGCAATTTTAAAAATGTACAACTATAATATCCCGTCATTTTGAAGAAAATTCGAAGAAATCCACGGCTGAAAGGCAAATTTTCATACATGAAAAATTACGTGATATTTTCAACAAAAATACCGTTGTTTGCATCTTTTATAGTAAAACCAGTCAGGTTTGTGAATTTTTAAAAAAAATTACCGAGGAAATAGAAATTTTGTTGACGCCGTGATGTCACGACATCCCCAGGCGGCATGAGTGTAATGCCCTAGACCAGCTAGTATTACACCCGTAGGTAATAAAGAAATTACTTTACTTTATGATATAAAGATTATGCAACTGTTCATTATATACATTTTCACAACATATTTCATGTGAAAAAAATATGCAATTACAAATTATTGTAAGAGAGGAAGAAGTCGAATGATGCCCAGACTGTTAAACTCAGGGAAGCTTCTTTTGCTTCATATGTGAATACAATTTATGTATGACATACATATTTCCACAATAAAATAAACGAAAAATCAAAACTTAATGCAACTAGTGAGAATATTGTTCTTCAAAATTTTTATTGACGTTTATCATAAGTATTTTTATATGATTTAACTCAAATATATGGGTTATATGTCATGTAGGTATATGTGCCGTAATTTCCAAACTTTCTGAATCAAAAACAGCTTTGAATATTCTATTCGACACCCAGAATTACCAACATTTTGAGAATTTCAATACTTATTATGCATTAGATTTAACTTTACAAGTGATTTTTTCAGTACTGCCAAATCAGTGTATTTACATCTACACTGGAGTGAAATGTGTACGTACTGTCAGACCACAAGCCATTTTAATTTGTGGTGTACACTTTCATTACACATTTCTACAGTGTTATTAATAATTATAAAGTGATTTCTGCAGTTATAATTCCATCTAAACATACATAAGGCATAAGAAGAAGATTCTTTCAGTGCGAAAATTCTGCTTTATGAGGCATCATTCATGCTTGTTAGTCCATTTGAATGCTAGTAACAGCTTAAGTCACCAAACCTGTAAGTAAGGGGAAGTAACTCGTATACACATTTAATAATAGTAAGCCAAGTAGTGTACAAGTACGTTTACTATGTTCATATTATGTTTATTCATTTACGTTTGTATCTATGGAAATTGGTAGATATTACAGAAATTAGTTAGAACATTACGATTAACAGTGATATGATTTATCTTGGTGCTTAAGTTTAGGGAGTCGTATTTCCTTTGATTGGTGAAGATATTAGTCGCCTAAGAACTTTTCTATAGTAGTTGTAATATGATATACTGTACTTACCTATACAAGAACGCTATTCACACTAGAAACTATTACTGTGTTAGAGGAGGGAGTAAATTGTCTAGTTGTACACGTTTACCATTGGAACGATCTGGATTAATTATTGCAGAGAAATTGACAGATTTGAAATGAGGCCAATCGCAAGGAATACAGAAACTTTAACTATCTGACGTTTATGTTTCAGCGAGAAAAAAATACAAGACCAGTTGGATAAGTAAGTGTTAGGCTTAATTTAAATTAAAAAAAAACATAAAAAAATATTAGACAATGGATATAACTCCGCAATGGGCATAAATGCACAGTAAACATAACAACACATGGTATAAATCAACAGTAGACATATCACCAAACATGACATAACACCACGCATGACATATCACCACACATGACATAACTCCACACATGACATAACACCACGCATGACATATCTCCACACATGACATAACTCCACACATGACATAACTCCACACATGACATAACACCACGCATGACATATTTCCACACATGACATAACTCCACACATGACATAACTCCACACATGCCATAACACCACGCATGACATATCTCCACACATGACATAACTCCACACATGACATATCTCCACACATGACATAACTCCACACATGACATAACTCCAAATATGACATAACTCCACAAATGACATAGCACCACACATGACATAACATCACACATGACATACCAACACACATAAAATACCACCACATATGGCATAACGACACACATGACATACCACCACACATGAAATACCACCACACGTGACATAACACCACACATGACATACCACCACACGTGACATAACGCCACACATGACATACCACCACACATGACATAACGCCACACATGACATTACACCATGCATGACATAACTCCACACATGACATAACTCCACACATGACATAACACCACACATGACATACCACCACAAATGACATACCAACACACATAAAATACCAACACATATGACATAACGACACACATGACATACCATCACACATGAAATAACACCACACGTGACATACCACCACAAATGCCATAACTCCACACATGACATAACTCCACACATGATATACCACCACACATGACATAACATCATACATGACATTACACCATGCATGACATGACGCAACACATGACATGACGCAACACATGACATGACGCAACACATGATATGACGCAACACATGATATGACGCAACACATGACATTACACCACACATGACATTACACCACACATGACATCACACCACACATGACATAACACCACACATGACATAACTCCACAAAGGACATAACTACACACATGACATAACACCACAATGGCATAACACCACACATGGCATAACACCACACATGACATAACACCACACATGACATACCACCACACATGGCATAACACCACACATGGCATAACACCACACATGACATACCACCAAACATGACATACCACCACACATGACATAACACCATACATGACATAACACCACATATAACATAACACAACACATGACATACCACCACACATGAAATACCACCACACGTGACATAACTCCACAAATGACATAATTCCACACATGACATACTACCACACATGACATAACAGCACACATGACATAACATCATACATGACATTACACCACACATGACATAACACCACACATGACATAACGCCACAATGGCATTATAACCACATATGACACAACACCACACATGACATAACTCCACAGATGACATAACACCACACATGACAAAACATTACACATGGCATAACTCCTCAAATGACATAACACCACACATGACATAACACCACACATGACATAACACCACACATGGCATAACACCACACATGACATACCACCACACATGAAATACCACCACACGTGACATAACACCACACGTAACATAACACCACACATGACATACCACCAGAAATGACATAAATCCACAAACAACATAACACCACACATGACATACCACCACACATGACAAAACAGCACACATGACATAACATCATACATGACATTACACCACACATGACATAACACCACTTATGACATAACTCTACACATGACATAACGCCAAAATGGCATTATAACCACACATGACATAACACCACACATGACAAAACACCGCACATGACATAACACCACACATGACATTACACCACACATGATATAACACTTCACACATGGCACAACTCCACACATGACATAACTCCTCACATGACATAACACCACACAGGACAAAACACCACACATGACATAACACCACACATAACATAACGCCACACATAACATTACACCACACATGATATAACACTTCACACATGGCATAACTCCACACATGACATAACTCCTCACATGACATAACACCACACATGACATAACACCACACAGGACATAACACCACACATGACATAACACAACACATAACATACCACAACATATGACATGACGCAACACATAACATACCACCACACATGACATAACACCACACATGACATTACACCACACATGACATAACACTACACACATGGCATAACTCCACACATGACATAACTCCTCACATGACATAACACCACACAGGACATAACACCACACATAACATACCACAACATATGACATGACGCAACACATAACATACCACCACACATGACATAACACCACACATGACATAACATCACACATGACATAACTCCACACATAACATACCACCACACATGACATAACACCACACATGACATAACATCACACATGACATAACTCCACACATGACATAACTCCAATATGACATACCACCACACATGACATAACACCACACATGACATAACACCACACATGACATAACATCACACATGACATAACATCACACATGGCATAACTCCACACATAACATACCACCACACATGACATAACACCACACATGACATAACATCACACATGACATAACTCCACACATAACATACCACCACACATGACATAACACCACACATGACATAACATCACACATGACATAACTCCACACATGACATAACTCCAATATGACATACCACCACACATGGCATAACACCGCACATGACATACCACCACACATGACATAACACCACACATGACACAACACCACACATGATATGACGCAACACATGATATAACACAACACATAACATACCACCACACCTGAAATGACGCCACACATAACATTACTGCACACATGACATAACTCCACAGATGACATAACACCACACAGGACAAAACACCTCACATGGCATAACTCCTCACATGACATAACACCACACATGACATAACACCACAAAGGACATAACACCACACATCACATAACACCACACATGACATAACACACACATGACATTACATAACACATAACATACCACCACACATGACATGACGCAACACATGACATAACACCGCACATGACATACCACCACACATGACATAACTCCACACATGACATAACACCACACATGACATTACACCACACATGACATAACTCCACACATGACATAACACCACATATGACATACCACCACACATGACATTACACCACACATGATATACCAACACACATGACATACCACCACACATGACATAACACCACACATGGATGGCATACCACCACACATGACATAACACCACACATGGCATAACACCACACATGACATAACTCAACACATGACATAACAGCACACATGACATACCACCACACATGACATACCACCACACATGACATAACACCGCACATGACATAGTTTATAAGGAATTGATTATATCAACTTCGCTACCAAAAGGTATTCAGTACGGCACTGTCCCCGTTGAAGGGAGAGTATCGTACCGAACACTCTTGACTCACGAAGTTGTGATAATATCAGCAGATTAAAACATAACATATTTGATTTTGTTTCAATTTAGAATTGATTTAATATCAATGTATTTCACTAAAGATAACATCACAATAACATAACACCACACATAACATTAACTAACAGTAGATATTTCACCACACATGACATAATACCAAACATGACATAACACAACGCATGACATACCACCACACATGACATACCACCACACATGGCATACCACCACACATGACATAACACCACACATGATATAACACCACACATGGCATACCACAACACATGACATACCACCACACATGACATAACACCACGCATGGCATACCACCACGCATGACATACCACCACACATGACATACCACCACACATGACATAACACCACACATGACACAACACCACACATGACATAACACCACACATGACATAGTTTATAATGAATTGATTACATCAACTTCGCTACCAAAAGGTATTTAGTACGACACTGTCCCTGTTGAAGGGAGAGTATCGTACCGAACACCCTTGACTCACGAAGTTTTGATAATTTCAATTTAGAATTGATTTGATATCAACGTATTTCACTAAAGATAACATCTCTATGTTTAGATATATACAGGTCGATAAGGTTCGTAATGACTGGTACATACAAGTTCTAAAAGACTATGAAGACCATCAACTGCAGGTAGACATTGACATCCCGGACTGTCTATCTGAGGAAGAAAGGAGTGGATTAGAGAAGTTTAAAGATATCCTGAAATGGTAAACTGGCATTCATTATAGTTACTATTTATCTCTGATATGTACTATTGGTTTTGATTCAAGATTTTATTTGTTACTCTCAGACACATGAAAATGTGTTACATGAGGACATAATGATATACATAGACATATACATGACAAGATGGACACAAAATATACATGTACAAGATATAAAAATACATAGAGTTATAATAGTATAATGTTTAAAGTAATTTCATTACCTTTCTTAGAAAAATTGCGAATTTGTTTAAAACTTGAATACTGCAGATATTCAATAGACGTTCTAATTTAAAAAAAGTAGGATATTTGGTGTAGTACTGAGCAAAATATGTTTCTCTAATAGCTTTAATTTCCCTTTTTTGACATTTGAAAAGATAGTGAAATTCATCTCCGATATCAACTTGACATAAATTACATATTCTATTTTCTTTTGGGATACCGAGCCATCGTCCAGTTTCAATAGGGAATTTTATATTTGAGGTAAGAAATTTTGTAATAGTAATTCTGTTTTGTTCCGATAACTTTGTTAAATAACTTTCGAAAATAAATTCTTTTTTAAATTTTGAATAAAACAGACTTTTGGACGAGGATTCTATGTCTGCGAACCATTTTTGTATAAAAGCGTCACGTAGACGTTTTGCAACTTAATGCTTATAAAAATTTGCATTCATAGGTAACATAGCTAGCCCTAACATTTAAAATTCTTTTGCAAAATTTAGGTGGGTTTGTTCTAAAATCTTTAAGTCTTCGTAACCCCAGATTTCTGACCCATATAACAGAATCGGTTCAACTAATGAGTCAAATAGCTTAAGTTGTAGATCTACTGGTATTGCCTGATTTCGGATTTTTTTAAAAATTGAAAATATAGATTTTTGTGCCTTTTCTATAAGCTTCTGTCCAGCCGCTACAAAATTTCCGTTAAATTTAAAAGTAATTCCGAGATATGTAAAGCAGTCTACAATTTCCAATATTTCATTATCGAGTATAAAGTTGTTTTGTCGTCTACACTTTCTCTTGCTAAATATCATTACTTTAGTTTTATTAACATTTACTTCTAGCTTCCACACTTTACAATATTCGCTGAAATTATTCAGTGCAGCATGCATACCTTCAACACTTTCCGCAAAAATAACAGTATCATCAGCATATAATAGTACAAATACTTTTATAAAATACGTAATTCTCTGGTTATAATCTCATTAAGATTTTGGAGAGAAGTACTACCTTTAGATATCAAAAATTCCTCCAGATCATTAAGAAATATAGAAAACAAAAATGGAGAGAGATTTTCACCTTGGCGTACCCCCAACTTGGCAAAGGAAAAAGTCGGTGGTTTCCGAATGGAATTTCACACAGGATTTGATATTATCGTACATATTGTATATTATTTTGAAACATTTACCCTTTATACCACTTTTAATCATTTTCTTCCAAAGTCCTGTTCGCCAGATAGTATCGAACGCCTTACGAAAATCAACGAATGTGTAATAAATTTTTTTACCACTTGATGTATAAAGAGATATTAAAGTATGCAAAATAAAAATGTTGTCCATGGTTGAGTGGTTTTTCCGAAACCCTGCTTGATTTTTAGATAGTAAACTAACAGTATCGGAGTATTTGTTAAGTCTGTTATTAATTATACGTGTAAATAGTTTTCCTAAACAGCTTATCAAAGTAATGGCTCTGTAATTATCGGGGTCATCAGGATTTCATTTACTTTTATAAATGGGTATGATCACGCCGATTGTCCAACTTTCTGGTATTAAACCAGTTTCAAATATAATATTAAATAATTTACAATACATTGACATTAATTCCGGAGACGAAAATTTGATATATTCATTTAAAATGTTGTCTACACCAGGCGCTTTACTATTTTTCAGCTGGTTAATAGCATTTTTAAGTTCATCTTCCGATATCATACTATTAAGTATAGCGTCATTCTCTTCGGGGAAGACGTCATTATTTTGATTAGTTACGTCATTTTCATTATCATCGAAAGTCTGGTTTTCGTTTAATTCTTTAAAATGCTGAAATAGAGTATCTATTGGAATTTCGCCAGTTTTTTTCTTACACTGTGAATTTTTATTTAGAGTATTCCAGAACAGTTTAGGATTATTTTTAGAAATCTGTCGGAGTTCTTTTGCACATTTTTCTTTGAATTTTCTGTGATTTACACGGATTTGATGCAATTAGAAGTAACACATATTGATGAACAATACTGACATATTTAGAAATCGCTGAGTGTATTATATAAATACAACCTGCATTAGAGGAAGACACAAGGCACTATCATCCTCTAATACAGGTTGTATTTATTTTATTATACCAAAAGTATAGGAACAAAACTAGTTTTCAAGTATTTGCAATCTATTCAAACATTTTACTTGTTTTAGCAAAATTCGAAAACTTTTCGACTTTTCACAAGAAGCATTCAGTAAAATTATTCGGGTCTTGTCTCATGGATTTGTTATAATCTTTACGTTTATGGAAATCTCAATGAATTTTGATTTAGTCCAGTTGACGCTTGTAATCGTATGTCTTCTGTTCACCTAAACACCGATGGGAAAATGAAAACCAACATATAGCGTTTGCACAGTAGACTTAAAAGGTGTAAACGGAAAGATCCAGACTTAATTTGAAAAAACGATATCGATGAACTGACTAATTTGGCAAAAAGTATTAATAAACACCTTCAAGCAAGATTTGGCTATTGTCTCCTATTGTTCGAATGCTAGCTACCATGTGACAGTGTAAAATGCCAAATATATCTCGACCAAACAGAATGCAGGAATTTCACTTGAGGTATAATAAAACATGAAAGCATACTGTAAACAATCTATTTTCGCGTATCAATTCCTCACTAATTTTTCTTGGCGGCTTGATTTCACGATTAAGATTCATATGGTTTAAAAGTGTTTCTGCCTCACGTTTTGTAGTGGCGATTTATTTTAGCCATTTTCTGCTTGCCCGCGAAATATGTGAAATACAATCGCACTGAATTATTAACTAGTTCACAGTATCAATGTATCTGAAAATCATTTCTTTTCATTATCTTTTATTTACATGTTACAGTCAAATAGAAACATGTGAAAACCTCAAGACAAAAGTTACAGATATGGAATCGAGGTATGTCTCTAAAGCCAATGTTGATTTACTATTTCTACCACAATACGCCGTATCATTGCACTCTCAGGTCATTGCATAGGTGTGCTGGGTTTTGTATTTGGTCAGTGTAATGTAGCTGCACAAGGACTCTACAGGTGATTGTGTCAGATTGACGGGCTTGAACTTGGAAACAATGCTTTGATGTTGATTTTACTGGGAGTAGATGTCACCGTAAAAATTCTCGCATGTTATTCGACGATGAGTTTTATTCAAGCACTATAGAAATATAATTGATGAGACGGTAAGAAAGTAAGAATATATTGAATAGTTAAATTAAAATGATTTTTATCAATACATTCTTTATACAGTGACATGTTTTAACATCAATGAGTACATATCTTCTTATGAAAATATTACTACACCTTATTTGAATATGTCGGCAAATCTTTAATTGTTGTAGAAACAGGTAACATCACTCAGGGTTATTGGATATGGACTTGTTTTCCTACTCTTATTTCGTTTAAAACTTATCTCAATCGTATGAAATTAATTTCATATCCAACAATCACTCTTCGTGTAACATCTGTCCATGTTATGATATACTGACCTAAACGAGTGAAGTGTAAAATCATTTATAGTGCAATAAAATAGTTTATGCAGTGTTTGTCATAAAATCAAGATACCACAAACAATCAGATTACGGTGATATAGTGCTCAAACATTAATAAAATAATAACTATTTCATATCTCAGAGAATCAACATTTGAAAATCTTGTAAAAGAAAAAGAGGAAGTAATTGAAGTGTGAGTAATCTAAATTGAGGAAGCTATTAAATAGTAATCCAAATTAATGTATTGTCATCCTTAAGTCACGCACATCGAACCTGAATGATTTGAAGAATTAAAGACAAGAGCTTATGAAGATATCAAGTTTCGAATTGTTCCATCATTATTGTCACATATTCGATTTCTCCATCAAAACCATGAACCTTTAGATGTTTATTTCATTGTTAACTAACGATGTCACAAGCTAATTATATCATAAATACATGTCATAGACTTGATAACTCTAAATATCTTATTGCATGGCAACATGCGCACATATGTTGCGATTCCTTTTGTATATCAGGAATGATGAATATATGGAAAAACTAAAGAAAGAAAACGATGTTGTTACCAGACAGAAGGAAGAATTGGAGGTTAAATTGGACAGAGTTAAAGAAGAGTCAAAAAATTAATAAATTCATTGTTTTCATTCAATAAAACATACAATCAATTTTCATATTTATTTTTATAAATAGTGTTACTATTAAAACTTTAAATGATGCGAAACGAGCTTTTATGATAGGATAAATAAATATATTTGTTTTTAATGATATATATCAATTAATGAGTATGACATCGATTTTCATCCTTGATACTCCAGGGATTACACTCACTATCGTTATATCTATCATTGAGTATGTCATAGCAAACCTGAAGGCTCAGTCTGCGACAACAGATGAGATATGAAGTTTGATTATTTGATCAGAATCGAGCAATGGTAGTCTGTGAGCGTAATTCAATCGTCAAACTCTAAGGAAAGTTTTATTGGTCTGTGATAGTTCATTGCTTTTCTCCGGAAATGTCCTAGTAATGCTATGATATAGTCCAGGGATGGATATTAGGATAGTGAAGTGGAATATCGCGGATGCTTTATAGAATTTGTCAATAATTGTCTGCTCTAGTAAGGCACATAGTGCAGTCAATTAATAAGAGCGTACATTGTGTACTTCCATTCATGTGCGTTATATATGGTTTTTTAAAATAATTTAACAGGTCTGTCAGAGAAAAAGAAGTCATGGATGAACTTGACACTGAACGTAGAAGGTAAGCTATTGCAGTTAAATACATTCTATCATTTCCTGTTCATATACTTTCTATGTTGAATTAAACATTACTGTAGCACGAAATCTTACTAATGGTGCAAATCACATGTACTCAATCTCAATCTTTCCTAATGCCCTTATAAAACTTATAGGTAATTGTTTAATGAGCAATGAGGTTTACAGTGACTATAGTTAAAATATAGACACGTCGACGTATATGAAATATCTGTTAACGACATATTTGATTATTAACGTGCTAAAATATGTGACAATTAATTCCCTGTCAGTTACATTGGTATTGGAGACGAAAACATATGTAACTGGCAGTAGACTTTCTTATGTTCGTTAATAAATATTCCAGGATGGATTATGAGCTGAAAATTGCCAGGGAAGAAGCGGACAATTTACGCTTGAGGTACTTTGGTCATAAACCACACCCCCGCCACATACACATACATACACACACTCACCTCACATATATTTATTTTGTTTCCCGTTCTCCATAACAAATCTGTAGAGGAGGAGGATAATTCATATCTAACGTGCTGCTTTATAGAGGCTTTTAATTGTAATATAAAGTACTGTTTTAGATATAATTTGCTCTGCGATCTCAACTGTGATGAAGGGGCTACATTTTCACAAATGTTAATTATACATTATTTTTTGTAATATTTATTGATTTAGAAACTCTTATTGTGGGTATACATTTGAATGTATTTTTGAAATTAATACAAAGCACTTTGTCATTTTCGACAGCATCATCTTTCCTGAAGATACTTTACCTATAAAAAAAACCCCTTTTGTTGCATATTTGCACACTTATAAACATAGTCTTATTGTATTTTATTGAATACAAATAAAATTTTGATAAACAACTGCAGTCACGTCTATTGCTGATTAAAACATTCTGTCTCAAATGTTTTATATTGTATTCCCTGTTCATAAACATGCATATGTAGTCTAATTTTATTGTATTGAAGATAAACGGAATCGTCACAGCCATTGTTTAATTATGTATCTATAAAGGTTAAGCAAAGTTGCTGGTGCAAAAATGACTGAAGGAAATCCTAATATAACAGACCTCAACGATCCAAACAGACCCATAAAACTTGCGGAACGATACAGTGAGCTCAGTGATAATGAGTGGACCAATGCATTTGTAATATTGACAAACAAGTTCAGCCACAGCGAAGAGTCATCTATAAAACGTCTGCTTCAAATTTTAACCGTGAGTATACAGGTTCTACTACTTGTGGTAAGCTACCCGAGTTGAATAAATCGTTAAATAAAACAACTAATTCATCATTATGTTTTAATATCTTCGATCGGTCTCAAGGCTAAAACTATATTTAAAAATTATAAATTGTCTAGCAGGAAATTGTAAGATAACGTACTGTGTAATCACTGTTTTAAATTCCAGGAATGTTATAAAGAATGTACGAAACACTCTGATGAACAGTTGAAACGTCTGAGTAGGGCTCTTACCATGACGAAGACAGAGAACGCACATAGAGTAAGAATTACGTCACTTTTCTGCAAATTACATTTTGTAAGGTACTGGAAAAGGCATAAATTATATGCAATTCTGCATTTCATTTCTATTTTTTAATTATATTAGTAATTTGTAATGTCAATCATGTCTTTATCTGAAAATGAGCATAATAATGTGACATTAAGTGTCATGAAGAGATAACGATAAAATAATCATGTATATATATATATATATATATATAAATGTGTTTTCATAATTATGCAAAGGAGAAGGTACGTTAAGACTGGAATATGGCCCCAAAATTAATTCTCCAGTAAAGAACAACATATTTTGCCATGTAACTGTTGAATAAATTTGTTAACTTATTACATCCCGAAAATATCCCACATGTGTCAATTATGTTCACTATGACTTCATCAACACGCAGTTTCCTTGAAAAATCATACTTTTTGAGTGGTTTTCTCTAAAAATGAATGTGGCCGCCTTCGTGGAGCAAAAAGAGATTCTCACACGTTGTGTATCGTGTATTTACGCATATATATGCAAAATATAAAGTTGCTCCAAGATGACGGCCAAATCCATTTCAAGCCTTTTCTAACCTAAAGATGATGAATTTCAAGCAACATTTGGCGAGAAGAGGAAAATCATTAATTTGATGACATCATAGGTGGAGCACATCGTGTACATGGTTATAAAAAGTTATGTTTTGATGAATGGCAAGTATGAGAGTATTTATTGATGTGAAATTTATGTGGATCAGAGTTAAATTTTTCGGCCTGAAAAATTAAGGCCAAATACTGGTCCTATCATATCTACTCCTTTATGCATATTCTAGCAGTTTTTAAAAACATTTAAGTAATTGTATCAAACTAAAAATATAAATGAAGTGACATACTTTATATTATAATCGGTAAGTTGTATGTAGTTAAATGTTCTCTTTAAGACACTCAAAGAGATCGGATTCCAGGAAACAGAACTGAAGGATTTAAAGAATCTTAGGCGGATAGCTTCTAAAGAGTCGTCAGAAAGGATAGTTGAAAAGGTATTTCTATATACACATGAAATGTTTAATGAGACGAGATTAGTGGTTTATAATTCAAATATAATCATGATACGCATTTTGATTATTAAAGACAACTTTGACACAATATTTGAGGTCTTTTTTACTAATTTGATTTCGTGCTATCAAACATATTTAAAGCTCAGAGTTTCTGGAATAAATTCAACATGGCTGATGTTGATCAGAGTGTTTATGGTTATCACTTTCTGATATATAACATAGTTTTCTCAACAAGCGTGAATACAGTTACCATGATACACATAGGTCTATACCTAACACTTGATATTGCAATTGATTAGATTTTACGGTTTCGCTATCATTTTGACATACATACTAGGCCCTGTCCTAAGATAACGATTGTAGCCAGATGAGTTGATAACTTTTCATCTGTTGTAATGTATTCCCCAATGCAATTTCATATGAACATAAATATTTAAGCGTTATTGTCTTTTGGATTGATGAAGTCATAGACAAAGCCTGAAGGACAAAGCTTCTATAAACATAATGTCCTTCCATTTTTGCCTAGACTTCATAAACCCAAAAGGTATTTGAAATAGTGCTTATAATTCAAATTCCGTGAGGTAAAAACTAGGCTTGTTAGATTAATTCGTGCTCTTACTTATTTTTGACAATAAATCAAATTATGTTGTTGTGCTTTGATATCTAAGCCATTAAACAGTTGGCAAAAAATTTATTCGAAAATGCCCCTCAAATTAAATTATATTAATCAGATATACTCGAGATTCTTGTTTTGTTTCAACAAGGTGAAGACAGCACTGATCGAGAATAGACGCCTAGATGAGGAGTTATTACAAGAGCTGGACACATACATAGAAGCATGTACGCGACTCTCCTGGGAAATGGCATTACAAGACCCTCCATTACATATGTTCTGGGAGTTAAAGAAAGACGATTCTCCAAACGATATGTTCAAAACCTATACACAGAGTGGTACAAAAGTTAGCTTCGTTGTTTGGCCTTGTCTCCTTCGCCAGGAAGGTGGCGATCTTCTGGCAAAAGGAGTCTACCAGCTCTACAAATAAATCAAACGTAGTGTAACCAAATGCTTTAGAGGTTTCACCGGCGCAAAGATACATTTTTGTATATCGAGTGTTGTGTCCTCGTCAGGTACGCGATTTGTTAAAAAAACATTTCCTCAAAATTTCTATAATTACATACCATATTCGCCGTAATTAGCTCCCCTCCACCTATGAGCGCCCCTCCCCTTTTCGGAAGAAGAGTTGAAGTTGTATATAAACGCCCCCATCTCAAGGATTTAACAAGTGTTTTACAACTTGTGATCAGCATTAAATCCCATATTACATGTACTTGTGAGTCTTTTACATGTGAATCATTACATGATATTGCGTCCCAAAGGATTAAAGGCATATGCAAGTTTACTCTAACAGATTTTTGTCCACAACTTACATTTCGGTTCAATAATAAGTGCCCGCTCCCCCTTTGTTATAAGAATTTAAGCGCTCTGGGCGCTAATTACAGCTAATACGGTAGTAGTAATAAGACACATAGGATATTTTTGTATGCATATGATGTACTGGAATATAAACGTTCAAGGCATCTTTATCTACTGTGTAAGGTCTGTGTACTACATGTAGTAGATGCTAGAGCTTTGCAGACAATCTTCATATTGCACGCTTCTTTGGAGGTCTCTGTAATTTAAGCAATTACGTGTAAAACTAACGATAATTTAGTCCATAAGATTAAACTGGCATTTGATCAGCTGGCTTTTAAAAGTCAACATCATTGACGTCATAATTGTCACGTTATGGATGTTTGATAGACTTCACATACACTTGGTTAGTTAATTTAGTGACAAGGAAATGTAACCATACCCATATACTGTAAGCATACATTGTACATATTGTATGTATTTCAGCGGTTATATATTTTAGCACTTTTCGCGTTACAATCTGATGGTGCTAATTGACCTTTTTGTATACCGCTAGTATAGCAATAATACGAATACGCGAATTCATGACCGCACTAATTATTTCAAAATCAAACTGCACTAAAATTTAGTTCTGCCAAAATAAGTACGTGTCTAAAGTACACAAATTGAAGATACATGTATGTGTGTAAATATTAAAGCGAAATATGCCACAAATGAGTAATAAATTTAACATATTTATTTTTTGTAGTAATCTTTTGAAAAAGTTTGATGAATTGAGATGTGAAATTCATTCAAAGGCACAGACAAACATGTACATGGATTGGCAGAACACAGAATGTATGGACTTTAATTGGTCTTTTTTATGCGTATCTAAGTTTACACGAGAACAGATATGAAGAGGTCACTTGATAAAACATGTACTAATGCCGCTGTAAAAATGAGAAATGTAAATGTAAACCACAGCTTGGCGTCTTAGTTTGACCGTATATACTCGTTTTAGTGCACTGTGCATGTATATATTATGACAAAATTGATTATGAGCCCTTGTTAAAATTAAAACCTATGGACTGTAAGTATTGTAATTATCACAATGTTGGTAGTTTTTGGTGATTAACAACATGTTGATAGCTCTTCTATGATTCATCAGTATAGGAAATTACTGCTTATATAAATCAATCCTACCTAGAATTGATACTTACTTGTCAATTACAATTTGATTACACCAACATACGTATGTGACAGCTTTACACACATTCTATTCCATGTTATAAGTAAACAGCCTGAAGTTATAGTCATAAATATTAATCTTGTGTACACTTCATTATGTTTTACAATCGAACCGCCAACATTCATTGCACAATTGACGGATCGCCAGCTGTCAATCAATGCGCTCGTGACTTTGCATTTTCTATTATTTAATAGAAACAAGTCCAATTTGCGAGCACGAGGCGCGGCTATATTACATGTACACCTGGCGATCAGTTAATACATACCCAGAAAGGCCCAATAATAGATGTGATAATAACACCATTTCGGATATCACCAAGCACAACTAAATGTGAACAAAAACAAACAGTATAATAAAAGGAGTTGGTTATTTTTTTCTTCGTTACCCAATTCGATATTTATTCATTTCAATGAATAGAATTTCTGTCAGTAGGTCGCCGCTTGCATGCAGGTTTATAGGGAATGGTATGCATTTTACTGCGGCGTTTTCATAAGTTCGAAGAAAAAACTAGAGAGAGGTTGTTCGAATTCTTATTTCGAAAATAAGATACATAACGTTACATTTTGTACACTGTTAATTTAAATTGTTTCTTTTTTCTAGACGGGTTTAGTATAGGTAAAAGAACTTGACGTTGGTACTTTGATATAAAAGAAAAAATATTATTTATTGTTTGTCACACCAGACATATCTGGTTACTTGAATGACAAAATGCATCATTGTTCGGCTATAGAAGCATGGTCATATCCAATACTTTCGAATCTGTATTGACAAAGCTCTATTCCCAATAAGTTTTGTCATGTAACAAAATTCCTTACGTGCCATTTTCACGTAGGTAATGCTGAATAGCAATGCTAATTTCGTAAAGAGGATTACCTCGCCATTCATCTCGATTTTGTTTACGGAATTCGAAGAAAAATGCTTCTTAAAAATAATCCAAGATTTCGGGATCCATGGATAGCAATTATCCGTGAAGTTGTCTTATGTCATCCCTTTCAGAATTAGCTTTCCTAAATCTATCCAGTTGTTGAACAGATTGACAGCCCATTTTGATTTTGCGTCAGTTTTTTGCAAATCTAGTTCTAGAAAGGTTTTCACTTTCATCATCTGTTATAGGCTTTATAAAACGCTTTTGTTGCTTTGGTAATAAATCATTTTCGCGGGATTCCATCAAAATTTTGTCAGTAGAGTTGATTAGTTTATCGTCCGAGATATCGCTTAAAATAGGATTTTTAAGTCAGGTACTTCAGGCAATGCATAAGATTCCTGATCCAAAATGTTTTCCACAACAGTGTCTGTATCAATTTCGGAGGTGCATAATTGGAATTTATTTGGTGTAATGAAAATATCATTATCATTATCACAGCTATCAAACGAAGCTATAACGTTGATTTGAAGGTCATGTAATTGTACGCTGACAAAAGCATAGCACGTGTATATATAATTTACCTGTGTGATTATTCAACCATAGCAAAAGCAAGAATTTTACCCTTTACATGTGTACCTAATTCCTATCAATCCATCTATCCAATAGTTGAATAGTCTGTAATACCTGAAGAGGTTCATAATTAAGTCAACAGAAAACATATAATGAAAACTGTTCATTCTAGGATTACTGTTGGTGTATTTGAAAAAAAATCTTATATATGGATTAACTATTTTTATCTATTTTTTTTTAAAATTTATTTTCTGATCAAAACGTTGATATTCTACTTCGTTTGCACAATTTAACGGGCGGTACTGGTAGTACAGCTAGTGTGTGATCCGGTCACTTGAGTCGCACGGATAATTCTTAGCCACGCGTGATGAAAATGACAAATGATAATAATGCTGGACACATAGTATACCTATGTTTCCGTCAACAGTCTTAAAGCACTGTAATTGTTTCTTATGTATTCTACAAATCTTTTCATTGTCCTGTTGTTTTATCGAGAATAAAATCAAATCGTCATATATAGTAAAACAAAGAAGGAAAAAATACATTAAACGTATAGGACAAAATAACAGTGTTGAGAGTCGTTTGACCGGGATGTGTATTTTAAACCATATCTAGTAGTTTAAACATGTCGTAGTCTACAATTTCATTTCACATTTCTTAAGTTTTTATTGGTATTGCAGAGTGATTTATGCAAGTGTTTGCAAATTTAAACACACAATATAAGGCATATAAAAAACAAGAATTTTACAGTGTATAAATTCTGTGTTGTAACTTATGTTTGTAAGGCATCTTACATACTTTTTCTGTCCATTTGAATGATTTTCACAGCTTATTTCATCACCCCTGATGGTTTAGCCAAGTTACGACACATATAACTTTAATAATTTAATGAAATCGCATGTCATTTTTCACGGAGTCTAAATGCACTGTTATATAAGCCATCTTGGTCCATTATCAATCGTTTTATTCTTTGATATAAAGCTTATAGTCATGGTTGTTAGTGTGTACTACTGATACACAGAATACCATAACCCTCTGGAATGAATAAATATATGAAGAGAAACAATGGACTAGTGTAGAAAACGGTATACAGAAGAACTTACTTGGGGAACGATTACCCTTTATTTTGTATTAAAAACATTATAATTGACAATGATAAATTGTTGAACCGAAAACGATGACTATCGCATTACAATAGGAGTATTTCAGTCGTGCCTCTATTGTATTGTAAATACGTAATTGTAATATATAGGTAGATAGAGGACTGTATTCAATCCGATATTTAACTAACTTGTACTCGTACCCCGTATCGACCCATTGTGATATGATTGTTGCCTTTTGTGAAGTTGGTTACTCAGAACCGACGTTAAATATAGAACTCTTATCTGGATTTACTTCCGAGAAAAATATCATGCTAAACAAGTACAGGAGACCTGGTATGTAGGACAGGTGTGCTGCTGTTTTTACTGGGATGTTTATTACATAAGGTAAGGACTTATTTTAAAAGGGGATGTAGTTGCGTTTATCATACGGAGTTACACTGAATACAGTTACATTTTAGTGTTTTTTACAACAGTACCTGCGCTAATTCAGTACTCCCGTAAGACCACGTAACGACTTGTGTGATATTTCAATGATTTAAATTCAGTTTTCTTTGGCATACACCTAAGCCTATATATATGTCATAGGACCACTTATGGTCAATTCATACATTTATTTTTAATGATTGTAAAAAAATCAATGTAGAAAACTACAAACATGATTATTGATCAATGAAGTTAAAAGATACTTGAATCTAGTAACAGTTTTAGTAAAAATAAAGGAGAAGAAATAACGCTATACAAAGAGAAATTTGCATGTGATTAAATAAATAAATAATGCAAGGAAACAATATTTTTTTTCTATTTTGTTAAGTGTTTATATCTTATTCAATAAAATTTTCTTTGGGGAGGCCTTACGCTTTGAAAAAAACACTATTATAGTAGAAATAGTAATTGCCGCACAGCCACATTTTTAGGGTTAATACGTTTCAGACAGAATTATCAATCTCAAAGTTATGTTTCAGAGAAAATACCAGAAATAGTTGCATAAAACGATGCATAATTATCAATAAATGATGTATCTTTGGTATCACCACTGAGAAATGAGGAAAACTTTAACAAAACAAATGTTTTAGGCATTTTTTCAATTAGGGTATCAATTTGGGTACAGTATCAATTTTGGTATAATGACGTTATGCCATTTTAATAACCAATCAGATGCGAACGTCACTTTAATGATACGATATAACAATTTTCTGCAATATCTTGGAATTACAGTTAACAAATGTTTGTGGTTTTGGTAGATGATCATGTGAATGGCGACAAGTGGTTGAAACAAAGCCAAGATCATACACAGTCACTGATATCTAGGCAATGGGGGGTACGCTCACCAAGAGAAAAGAAAACAGGTTAGTATTTTTACAGGCACGTTGTTGACATTCCGTAGACTAGACCACAGTGTATTAATTGTGGATAACCATGCGGACTTAGACATTTTAAATATTCATATTCATAGTTTATTTTTTATCTATTTTCTTTTCAAAACGAAAATAAATAGAATAAGTGAAATATAAGAAATGGTAGCTATTTTTTTACATACATTGGTGTGTAATATACATTAGGTGTTTTTACATATCTCTAATGGTTAAATCCCTGACGATTCTTCTCTTTAGCTAAACGTAACTGACCAATGGTATAGAGTATTTCCTCATATATTACATTTACATTTAAAGTTATATTATTTTTAACCAAATTAGCCTATCATTATCTAGAAACTTACGCATATATCTGCTATTGTTCAAAAGATTAGTTAAATTGTAAACAAAACGGTTCATTGTACATCCTTTTTCAATTTTCCTTTCACTTTTAAATAGTATTATCATAAAACTTGACATACAAATGTGTCGCGTTATTTTGACGATAAATAATAATAAATCTAAAATGATACGACCGGTAACAAGATAGCCGGCCAGGCCAGCGCTCGGCTAGCTTCCCTAAATAACCCCCATCCCCGTATCATGTTTTAAACTCGAATGTAGATTTACTTAGTGTTAAGGGTTTGTTCACATCATTAACCACATAAATATAACTGATATAATTTAGTAAACCTTTGCAGAGAACGTCTACACAAAAAGAGTTTATCAGTTATTCACTGTCCTTAACAGGCCTCAATATGCTATTTTAAATAAAACATGATACCCTCCTTCCATTAGAGACTGGAAAATATTTATTGTAGATCAATAATGGCGCATTAGTTCCCTCATCAGACGTTGATTTTCTGAACAAATATTGTGACTTCTGTGTATTATCCCCTTAATATATAAACATTTCTCTCATTTATGTCCAAGATTTAGCACACCGCGTATAAAGCACTTGTAAAGAGTTGGTTCATACTGATTTTATAGTTAAGCTTATGTACATGATGTAAGTCTTACTGAGTGACTTTCAACAATACCGATTCTTCAAATAAAACTAGTCCGATTTCGAATATAACATCGACATTGAAAACCCCCAAACCTGTCACCAGCACTACCCCTATATATTTTCTTTCTATTCCATTTTCCCACCTTCTGGAAATATTTGTGTGAGTGAGAGAGAGGGAGAGAGAGAGAGGAGAGTGCTATTCTACTGTATTATATTCTATATAATGCTTTTATCATATGTGCTATGGAGAGTTTCTTGTGACCTTAGGGCTATCTACAATCCTTGCAAAATAAATAAAGAATGAAAACAATAACAAAGGACTATGTTTTGTTTGGGTCCTTTTCGGCCCCCAAATCCATCATTTCTTTTAAAACTAAGTATTAAATTGTTGCATTTGTAATAGGAGATTTCAGAAAAGATGGCGTGACGTCGCAGAAAGTTTACATCCGGGTCCTCAAAGGTACAAACACATTTTGGCGACTAGTAAAAACAATAACAGATACGTACATCCCTTCTACACAATCGATACTTTGACAAAAGTATACACATTCATGTTTACAAATTCTGATTTTAAAATGCTTTCTTATTGTTTCAGAGGTGACAGACATTTGTATTTTTATATTTACAATGTTTATTGCTAAATATATTTCTGTAGATTTAGCGTTGAAGCCGGCTTGCGAAGCGGTGCAGGGCCGTCACACATACCCGTTTTTTGTTTACCTTATCTAAATTCATGTTTTGAAAAAGTTCTGAATAGATAATTGAATTATATGTGTCATGTTTCTGTTATACACGAAAAAGCTGTTCACAAAACTATTTAATATAACGAAACGTGGACTATATCTGACCAGACTACGGCCGCTCGTGCATGGCTTCGTTGGTAGATCATCTCAGGCCACAGCCCATACTTGAGGAAATTAATAATATTAATACGTATGTAATTACCAACACATATCTCAATAAGTACTTGTGTTTTTCGTTCTTTACCGTGTATATCATGTTTTAAAGGAATGCTATAAACCACTGTGTTACACGTACATGCAGATCTACATGTGTACGTACACGTATGGCTGCCGATATATCTCGAAAAATAAAATGATGAAATCTCTCAGTTTTCATGCTGTTGAGTTTATTGTTTAATTTTCAGTCGCTTTCATTCCATGGGTTGCTATACGAAGTCTTTAATTGAAGTGATATTGCTTTTGAATATTTTGAATACATGTTAGATTGACTACATTTAGAATTATAAATACAGATCTTAGTACTGAAATGCCGACCAGGACACATTGCGCAAGGCTTCGAGAATCCTAAAATACTTCAAGTTTTGTTTAAAATATCATAAAAAGTAACTATAAACTTACTCATTTGTATATCATCAACTCAATTCCAAAATTTTTGACAAAAAAGTTATCAAGAATACTTAATTTGATGACTCAGACAAAGGTCGAAATTCGGGATGTCGGCAGTACGTAATATGGCTGCCGTGCGCTTAGGGTAATCTACGAAAGCAAATTTTAAATTTTTCATAATCACAAATCGTAATTTGGTATTTTACCATGTAAGACTTAGAAAAGAGTAATCGCTTTTTTAAATGACAGTATGATATTTGTGGAACTTGGAAATTAATCTATAATTTCAAGCTGATATTTGCAATATTCTGTCAATGTTTATACGGTAATGGCGACCGTATTTTCTCGTGGGCGGTCGAAAATGGAGTCTAAACAAAGTAAAATATATGAATATCATATGTTCATATCTATATATTATTGTTGCATATTTTCATTTACACTTTTTGAAATGAAAATAAAGCAACATTTCTCGGATAGCCGTACAATTTATTACAATAAAATGTAAACAAACATCGCAAGCGGCGGTGTTCCCACATATTAATGTATACAGCTATATAGAGTTGTACCTTTGAGCGCCCGGATGTACCTTTGTGTGACGTCATCGCCATCTTTTCTGAAATCTCCTATATTTAATACATTCCTGTCATAAAAGTTTTTTTCAAATTTTGCAGCTGATTTTGTTGCCACGGTAACAATCTGAAATATGTATAAAGAAACTGATTATTTTAAAAATCGTTATCTTTGACCTATTTTTTGTTAGTTTTTGAAGAAAGATAGTTTTTAAGAAACAATCTTGAACAAACTAAACATTGATTCAGAATATGAAGGTACAATGTACCTCTTATACATCTTTTGGAGAAATGTAAAGTTTGTTCAAGGATAAGCTCTATGGCTTCTAGATGACAAAAATGTCCAAAATTAACTGGATAAAAATGTGTAATGCGTTTGTCATCGACAAAATTTAAAGCACTTGTTTTTTCTCCTAGCAGTCCTAATTATTCTAATCATGTTTGCAAATAAACATGAGCCCACATTGATCTATCTATTTTATCACGCTAAATATCAAAGAAACACAATTTAACAAAGCATGACAATTTATTGACTCGTGCCCTATCCGGGCCTCGAACTCACGATCTACGGCACCCAATCGCCTAGCCAAACATACCTGCAAACATCACGGTAATATTGTCGACATTGAATTTATTCTAAACAGCATAGTTGAGTTATCACTCGCATATAGATTTCTTTGGTAAGATGTTTCCTTCTAATACTTTTTTTATTCAACTTAATTCAAAATCAAAATAACCATAGAACAACTGATACTTATATTAATTTATTATTACGTGGTAGATTTAGCGTCGATGAAAACATTACTTGCGTCGATAAGGTAGAAACAACTTTAGAACATAAAGAACAGTCGAAGAAGGAGAAGACAGAGGAGAATAAACAAAGCAAGAAAAAGAATAAAATAATTGTTAATGATATTCTACCACTTTTGATAACATTAAAATACTGTGAATTTACCACAATTTATTCAAATTCATGTTTACAACATGTATCATAACATTGTCCTTTTAAAAATGGTAAAGATGCGTGTAAAATAAAAATCATAAAAATAAAATACCTATATCATTCAAGTTCTGTTACAAGTGATTACAAAAGGGAAGAATCGGAGACAAGTGTCAGTAACTACTGTCAAAATGCTTTCTAATGGGACTAATTCACGTGCACGTGATACTTGATAATACCTGATTGTGCGGGACTTTTGTTTCTGTTGAAGATGGAATGGCGTTCGAATGAGATATCCCTCGCAAACATCATAGGCCGGGATCTAGGGGGGGGGGGGGGGGCACGTGCATCCCCCACAACTTAACGAACCAATGTTTTTCTGAAGACTTATAACCCACTGATAACGATTTGGTTTGTTTTATTTATTTTCACGTCCTATTAACAGCCAGGGTCATATAAGGACGTGCCAGGTTTGTTGGTGGGGGAAAACCGGAGTACCCGGAGAAAAACCACCGACCAGCGGTCAGTACCTGGCAACTGCCCCACATGGGATTCGAACCCGCATCCCAGAGGTGGAGGGCTTGTGGTAATATGTCGGGACATCTTAACCACTCGGCCACCGCGGCCCCTACTACTGATAACGAAATCGAGAGGTAACAGTGTATAGACTGGGATGAACTTCCGGTTATGACGCCATCAAGATGGCCGCCATCTCGAATTTCACTAAAGATTGAAAAATAGTCATAACATTGACATTTTTCAACCGAAGAAGACAAATGAGGCATCAAAATGACCACGTTAGAACAACAAATACATATCAGGACCATATAATGCAATATATGTAGTGATTTTTACGCAGAAAATGAAAAAATAGGATTTTGAGTTAAAAAATGGTAATTTTAGCAAATTTTTCATATTTGGCTTGACGCAGCAAAAATGTTGGCCAACAGCAAACTATTTTTTCTAATCAGTTATTTGACCTCTTATCAAAATCAGTGAAAACAACACCAACCAAAAAAAACCACAATGTTAACACTGTATAAGCTCCGGTTATGACGTCATCAAGATGGCCGCCATCTCGAATTTCACTAACAATTGTAAAAATAGTCATAACATTAACATTTTTCAACCGAAGTAGACAAATAAGGTATCAAAAAGATCATAATAGAACAACAAATTCATATCGGGACCACATAATTCAATATATGTAGTGATTTCTAGGTAGGAAATGAAAAAATCGGATTTTAATCTCAAAAATGATAATTTTTTTAGCAAATTTTACATATTTGGCTTGACGCAGCAAAAATGTTTACCAACAACAAACTATTGTTCGTAAACAGTTATTTGACATCTAATTACTCAGTAAAACAATAAAAATATATAGAGATACAAAAAAGAATTATTCTTATACCATCATCAAGTTTACAAAACATCACCGAGTGCGTATACTGGGTATATGCTATTTTTCTAACTCCAAACCGCTGACACTACAGTTTCCTGGTGTATTATAAGTTCCTCAAATAAGTTTGACTATTGGCTATTTATAAGTAGGAAACATGAATGTACAGTTGACAGAATATCTAGGTAGGACAAGTCACAGTTTTGTTTATTTCCTATGCATAGTATAAGCAAAATGTCAGATAGTTACTACACATATTTCTTTCACAGGTTCTCAATTATAACCATTATCATTGTGCGTGCTTTCCCGCCTCACTGCACTATCCTCTGACGTGACTCGGCATGTCTGGTAGCTGGTACATGCAGTCCGAATCAGAGTAATCGAGATATCAGTATCCAATTCGTCGAAAGCCAGAGCGTCGTCTTCGATGTCGATGAGCTGATGTGACACTACATTACCAGTGGTGTTCAAGCCTGTCATCTTTCATGACCCATCCATGGCCAGAGTTTATATCAGGAACAACAGGTTCAGGGATGTGGGATCTCCTTCAGATTCTAACATATCGTATATGCTGTTTCAGACCTCTCAGGAAATTACACCAGATCCAGATTCTTCGAATGGTGGAATTAAATGATTCAAGCACCATTCATCAACCTTGTGGACACTCGTGCGACTATAGATGGCACAGGTGATATCCTCGAGGTCTTTAATGAGGTCATACATAGTAAATTTCATTGGTCAGACTTTCCCCAGTCCCTTGAAGGTACTTGTTGTGTAGCATCTGGTGTATGCGTGGATACACCATTGAAGACTCTCCAGAAAAAAGTTTTCTACAGTGCTCTCCAGACTTGGCAAAGAGAGGAACTTCACTGTAGATCTCATTTATGACCTCAAAGATCCACCTGTGCCATCTATGGTCACTGGGAGTTCACAAGAATGAGGAATTGTGCTTCATACGAATTAAGGAAAAGCAACTCAACCCTTCGCAGAATGTGGCTCTGGTGTCTTTTTCCATCCTACCGGAGAGGTCTGGAACATCATATACGATATGTGAATCACTAGATTGAAAACAGGATGAGCCCCACATCTGCGAACCCGATGTTATTGATGTTACCTCTGGTCATGGACGGTTGACAAGTTAGAACTACGATGGTAAACCGGTAATGTAATGTCACATCGGCTCATCAGCTCATCGACACCCTGGCGAGAAAGCACGCACAACGATAATGCTTATCATTAAGAACTATTGAAAGAAATATGTGATACTGCAGTAACCATCTGACATTTCCTTACGTTATACACAGAAAAATAAAGTTAACAATGGATGCGCTATTTCTAAAAGAAACAAATTTCTGAAAGTGTCGTGGTATTAACGGAAAGAAATGCTTTCTTCAGTTTTAAATTGATACCCTATTAGTTGGCGTTGTACTGTAAAAATTCTTTCGAACATGAAAATGGATTATGTTAGAAAGTCCAACTTAGATATTAAGCAAACTTAAAACTCAAATATGTTAAGATATGAATCGTCAATTGCCAATGTTATCTCAGGAAATTCTAAGACATCCGGAAACTGTAGTGTCAGCGGTTTGGAAAAAACAGCAATCATATACCCTGTATACGCACCAGGTGATGTTTTGTAAACCAAATGATGGTATAACATTAATTATGTTTTGCATTTTGTATATTTTTGTTGTTGTTGTTTTACTAATTGATAACAGGTCAAATACCTGATTAAGAATAATAGTTTCTTGTTGGGAAACAATTATAGCTGCGTCAAGCCAAATATGAAAAATTTGCTATAACATTACCATTTTTTAGCTTAAAATCTTATCTTTTCATTTCCTGCGTACACATCAGTATTTATATAGGATAATTTGGTCCTTATATGTATTTATTGTTCGATTGTGGTCATTTTGATGCCTTATTTGTCTACTTCGGTTGAAAAATGTTAATGTTATGACTATTTTTCAATTGTTAGTGAAATTCGAGATAGCGGCCATCTTGATGACGTCATAACCGGAGTTTATACAATGTTAACATTGTTGGGTTTTTTTGTTGGTGTTGTTTTTACTGATTGATAAGAGGTCAAATAACTGATTAAAAAAAAAGTTTGCTGTTGGCAAACATTTTGCTGCGTCCCGCCAAATATGAAAAATTTGCTTAAAAATGACCATTTTTGAGCTTAAAATCCGATTTTTGTTTTTCATTTCCTGCGTAGAAATAACTTCATATATTGGATTATATGGTCCTGATATGTATTTGTTGTTCTATTGTGGTCATTTTGATGCCTCATTTCTCTTCTTCTGTTGAAAAATGTCAATGTTATGACTATTTTTTCAATCTTTAGTGATCTTTAGAGATGGCGGCCATCTTGATGACGTCATAACCGGAAGTTCATCCCAGTTTATACAATGCTATCTCTCGATTTCGTTATCAGTGGGTCATAAGGCTTCAGAAAAACATTGGTTCGTTAAGTTGTGGGGGGGGGAGGGGGCTGCACGTGGACCCCCCTAGATCCCGGCCTATCTTTGGCGCCTTCATCCGGGCCATCAAAAGTGATTTGTATAAGTTGTTTCGCAATCGATGTAAACGAATTAAAAGTTTATATAATGATACTTGATATATCTTATGTCAACAAAATTTGTCATGAAAATGTATTTTTCCAAAATAAGCGTCAGAATTTATGTTTATGATTAATATAGATCAAATCAAGTGGATGTCGATGACACTGGTATAAGTGGAAACAAAGATCCTAAGATATGTTTCGACAGCGACAGTCAAATTGTTGACAACGATAAACTACAGAACTTATCAAGGTAGTAATATTAACCACATATTTATGTAGGTATTGATTTTTAGCTGGTGGACTGAGCCCAACAACTGATGATCTGGTGTGTTGAAAAGGAGCTTGTTAACAAGATATCTTGCAAAGAAGTTGTTTGTTCTGTACCATCTTTCAGATTTGGTTTCTCGTATGGTTATAACAGATCGCTATTGAATTACATATTTTTAATTAATTTATTTCACGTTTCCTTCTCTGGGTTGTTTGTATATCCGCATTTTAAAAAATGTCATGGGAAAATGAAAATTGACCTCTATGATGAACTTTGTATGTTGAATTTAATTTTTACAAAATTAGGTCATTGTGACCTACGTTTTGAAAAATTGTCACAGGAAAATGAAAATAAACATCTACAATGTTTTTAAATGCTAAATTTTATTTTTGCAAAATCAGGTCAGTATGACCTAATCTAAATATGGCTAAATATGAGTAAGACATTTGGTGAACTTTGAATGTTGTATGTGACTTTTGCAAAATTTGGTCACTCTGATTTTTTGAAAAATTGCCCCGGGACGACGAAAATTGATGAACGTTTTAACCTTGTAACACGAATTTCGAAAAAAACGGCAATGCCACCTATTTCATGAATATGTGCAATGGAAATTGACATCTGTGATGAACTTAAGAAAGACAACAAATATAACACTTAGTGATATTTTAGGGAAGGCAGTATTTTCGGGCAATGTATTTATCTTCCTTTTTTAATTTACACATGTATACCTTTTATTTGATAATCCCTAATTTGTAAGGATGTTACCAAATAGCACAGATGTTTAGAATACCGTCAAGTTACTTTAAAAATATCTACCTCACCACATTATCTAGACTAAAATTGAAAATGTGTCAATTCGTTTTGGTCATACAATGACGTTGCTTGTTCCTAGGAGTTTTTTTGTGCGATAATACACCTGTTTGGTTTTAACTTTTATAACTGTTTTTCATCAAGGTATAAGGAGTTACATCTATTCATTGTTTTGCATAATTATATTAAATTAATGTATTTCAAGGAAAGGTCATTTTGGATCTAAAAATCAACGTTTAAAACAAATTGGAATATCTTCATTCTTCATACTGTAGTACCAGAAAAACCCAAGTGGAAGAATTTGAGACACGTTCCAACGAAAGCGATCAAGTGGCTGACGAGCGCAATTCACAAAAAATTAGACCAAGGCATGAATATTAGCATCATATTTGTCATATAAGATATTATGGACCATCATTCAATGCAATATGCAATCGAATTTCGCCTCATTGAAAAGTCATCTTTGAAGCAATGATATTTGGTTCTATCCCCGGCACGGACGTGAAATGTCAAGGGTCACTTGCCCGTTAACATGGTTATTATCCAGGCACTCCGGTTTCCTCTTACTCTTAAACCCCTTGGGCGCCTTCATCCGGGCCATCAAAAGTGATTTGTATAAGTTGTTTCGCAATCGATGTAAACGAATTTAAAGTTTATATAATGATAACTGATATATCTTATGTCAACAAAATTTGTCAAGAAAATGTATTTTTCCAAAATAAGCGTCAGAATTTAAGTTTATGATTAATATAGATCTTATCAAGTGTATGTCGATGTCACTGGTAAAAGTGGAAACAAAGATCCTAGGACATATTTCGGCAACAACAGTCAAATTGTTGACAACGATAAACCACAGAACTCATCAACGTAGTAATATTAACAAAAAAATTTTCAAACGTGATTTTATTAATATCCTGTAGTAATCTCTCTGTCTCTCCCCCTCCCCCCTCTCTCTCTATCTCTCTCTTTGTAATCTTTGTAAATGACCATATTGTTGAAAATATTTCGACTTAATATATGTTATCTATACCAATGTTAAACGGAAAGACAACAAATATCACACTTAGTGATATTTATGGAAAGACAGTATTTTCGGGCAATTCAATTATCTATTTTTTTAGATTTACATATGTATATCTCTTATTGGATAATGACTAATTTGTAGGGATGTAACAAAATAGCACAGATGTTTAGAATATCGCCAAGTTACTTTAAAAATATCTACCTCACTACATTATCCAGACTAAAATTGAAATGCTTTTTGACATATAATGACGTTCACTTGTTCCTTGAAGTTTTTTGTCTGATAATGCATCTGTTTGGTTTTAATGAGCAATTTTTATTGGTTTAAAATCCATGTCATCATGTGATAATGTACAATTCATGTCGCCGTGTGTACCGTCGTCTCTGTTTGACTTAAAAACTAGGCGTATGACGTCACAGAAAAGGTGTCGAAAAATACGGATTTCATTAAATTGGATTGAATTATAATGATAATTTTGAATAGATTTTTATGTTTGGGACTATAACACAATAAGTATAAATTATAAAACTACGATGTCATGACAGAAAAATAAAAGTGATGTAAACGCTAGCATCATGTTTAGAGAACGTTTGCGATCAGTAACCTTGGTATGATTATCTCGACAATTAAGGATTAACCTGAATAGATTTTTTGTGTTATGGAGATAAAACACACAATTTGAGTCTTCTTAAAATATACCGTGAAGCGGTTTATGATGAGAGTTCACTCATATTTTTTTTATATCTCTATATTGTAAGCATTTATTCAAATTAATCCGTATAATTCAATTTACCAAAGAAAATCTCTTCAATATTCATAATTCATTTTGGGATTATTTCGTCTATGAAATCATTATGACGTTATATTAGCCAATCCGAATCGACGTTACAAACGGCGACGCAATATTTGCCTTTATGTGCTAAATTTATAAACCAATAAAAATGTTAGTTACAAGCAAATTTGAATTATACGGATATATAAACAATGTATGAGCATGCTTTATACTTTATAATGAGGAGTTCACCAGCCTTTGTTATTGCAGTGAGAAAAAGTTAAAACAACGGCTGAAAAAGTAAGTATTTGTCTCAATTTATTTCACAAATAATCTTTGACACAAATCATCTTCTATACTGATTATCGCGTTAAAAGTGCAAGTTTTTTCAAGCACGCAAATGCTTTTATAATATATTTTGCCTATCAAGCTGTATGTTTTATTTGGACGTCTGTACTTTGGCGAAGTCACGCACTATATAGAGTATATTTAGAGTTAATGCATATGAAATATTCCGTCTTTGCATATTACAGATTTACGTCCCTTTAATATGGATTTCCATTTTTAAGCCTAATCATTTTGTGAACGAAAGCATTCTTGTCTTTAGATGTATGACGTTACGCGCGTCACAATATATACCAACCCACAACGGCAGAGAAATCAAAAATAAGTAAATAAAGAATATTGGATACAAGTAAACGATAGGAAGGATCATTTAGAAATGACCTTTTAAGGAAACTTGATGTGTTCAATACCCTGTTTTAAATTTCAGGAAAGAAAATGAAGTTAAACGTGCTCTGGAGAAAGCGGAAAGGTACGATCAGTTTTAATGACAATAATTCACCTCTATTTATAATATAACTTCCATTTGTAATCTGATAAAATTACTTGTTCGATTCAACCATCAGATTACTTTCAGCTTTGTTTAATCAACACGTTGTCTTTGATGTGACACCACATTGGCTAGATATGCGGTGATAGCAATGAACAATTGTCTTGGCTATTAGTTTTCCACTGGAACTAAACACAACTGTAGTGTACGTAACATATGTACCACGAAATAGTTTACTGATTATTTTGACGGTTTTAACATAAAAAGAGTAATCGACTCCAATAAACTTCATTTTTGTATGCAAGACTACAAAAGTATACAACAATAATTTCCCAATTTCATCAATGTTGTAACACCACCCCATATCAAATTATGTTAATAGCGAGTTAGTTGCAATGCTATCAATGTTATTGTTTTTGGCGATAAACATATATTTTTTATTTTATGAAATAATTTTTTAAATTGTCATTACTCACGTTCATTGTTTCAATCTCCATAGGTTTAGCCAACTTGTTTGCCAAAAATTGAAGGACAAAAATCCAAACAAAGAAAATCTCAATCTAATTAGACCCCCAAAATAGATATTGCAATTATTGCATATCAAATATTCCGTCTTTGAATATTACACATTTACCTCCAATCAGGATAGATTTCCATTTTAGGCCTCATTATATTGTGAACGAATCTCGCGTTGTTTTCTTTAAATGTATGACGTTACGCGCGCAAACCATGACGTCAGAATTTATACCGACCTACAAATAAGGAGCATTGAAGACATGTAATTAAACGACAGTAAAAATTATTTAGTGACGATAATTAAAAAAATAAAGTGTGACCAATACATTAATTTTATTTTTGTGTTTAATACATTTTATTTGTGTAACAAATATATGTTAATTTTTGCTCAACACAATTTATTTGTATTACAGGAAAGAGCATGAATTTAAACGTGCCCAGGAACAAGCGGAATTTCATCACCAGAGGTACGATGAGCTTTAATGACAATCATTCACTACCATTTATAATAAAACTTCCATGTGTATTCTGATCAAAATAGATTATTTCATCGATGCGTTCCTCAGATTACTTTCAGCTTTGGTAAATCGCCATTTAATTTTGACACCAATCACACTAGATATTCGATAATAACAATGAGCAATAGTTTTCCACCAGAACTATAGCTAACAAGGGCAATTTACAAAAAGTTAGATCAAGGTATTAATATTAGCAACAAATTTTTGCCAAATAATACATTGTTGGACCATCATTCAATATAACATGCAATC
Organism: Argopecten irradians irradians; assembly: GCA_004382745.1. Taxonomy (NCBI): domain Eukaryota; kingdom Metazoa; phylum Mollusca; class Bivalvia; order Pectinida; family Pectinidae; genus Argopecten; species Argopecten irradians. Next base: position 44,853 of record SAYR01069303.1, read on the forward strand.
GAATTTTGGATTTCGCCTCATTGAAAAATCATCTTATTTAGCAATGGTATTTGGTTCTATCCCCGACACGGACGTGAAATATCAAGGGTTACCTACCCGTTAACATGCTTTTTATCCGGGCACTCCGGTTTCCTCTAACTCTGAAACCCCTAGGGCGCCTTCATCCGGGCCATCGAAAGTGATTTGTATAAGTTGTTTCGCAATCGATGTAAAATAAATGAATTAAAAGTTTATATAACGATAATTGATATATTTCATATCAACAAAATTTGTCATGAAAATGTATTTTTCTCAAATGAGCGTCAGAATCTATGTTTATGATTGATATAGATCAAATCAAGTTGATGCCGATGTCACTGGTATAAGTGAAAACAAAGATCCTAAGATATGTTTCGACTGCAACAGTCAAATTGTTGACAACGATAAACTACAGAACTTATCAAGGTAGTAATATTAACCACATATTTATGGATGTATTGATTTTAGCTGATGGGCTGAGCCCAACAACTTATGATCTGGTGTGTTGAAAAGGAGCTTGTTAACAAGATATCTTGCAAAGAAGTTGTTTGTTCTGTACCATCTTTCAGATTTGGTATAACAGATCGCTATTGAATTACAGCACTATTTGACCATTTACTGATTTTTCATTATTTTATTTCACGTTTCCTTCTCTGGGTTGTTTGTATATCCGCATTTAAAAAATTGTCATGGGAAAATGAAAATTGACATCTATGATGAACTTTGTATGTTGAATTTAATTTTTACAAAATTAGGTCATTTTGACCTACTTTTTGAAAAATTGTCACAGGAAAATGAAAATAAACATTTACAATGTTTTTAAATGCTAACTTTTATTTTTGCAAAATCAGGTCAGTATGACCTACTATCTAAATATGACTCAATATGAGAATTAAGACATTTGGTGAACTTTGAATGTTGTATGTGACTTTTGCAAAATTTGGTCACTCTGATCTTCTTTTGAAAAATTGTCCCGGGACAATGAAAATTGATGAATTTTTTAACCATGTAACATGAATTTCGAAAAAACGGCAATGCCACCCATTTCATGAAAACGTCCAATGAAATTTGATATCTGTGATGAACTTAAGAAAGACAACAAATATCACACTAAGTGATATTTGAGGGAACGCAGTATTTTCGGGCAATTTATTTATCTTTTTTTTTTTATTTACATATGTATATCTTTTATTTGATAATCCCTAATTTGTAGGGATGTAACCAAATAGCACATATGTTTAGAATACCGTCAAGTTATTTTAAAAATATCTACCTCACTACATTATCCAGACTAAAATTGAAAATGTGTCAATGCTTTTTGTCATATAATGACGTTGCTTGTTCCTTGGAGTTTTTTGTCCGATAATACACCTGTTTGGTTTTAACGAGCAATGGTATTGATTTAGAATCAATGTTTAACGGCTGTCATAATGTACAATTGATATTGCCGTTGTAACTTTGCCTCTGTTTGGCTGATACAACGGCGTATGACGTCACAGAAAGGTGAGAAAATTAGGGATTTTATTAAATTGGATTGAAACATTGATTACTTGAAATCAATTTTTATGTTTGAGACTATAACACAATAAGTACATTATACAAGTACGAGGTCATAAGCAGAAAGAATAAAAATGATGTAAACGCTAGCATCATGATTAGAGAACGTTTGCGATCAGTAATCTTGGTATGATTATCTCGACACTCAATTAAGGATTAACCTGAATAAATTTTTGTGTTATGGAGATATAACACACAATCTCAGTGTAATCTAAAGATACCGTGGAGCAGTTTATGATGAGAATACACTCATTTTTGTGTGTTATATCTCTATAACATTTATTTAAATTAATCATTATAATTCAATTTACCAAAGATAATCTCTTCAATATTCAAAATTCATTTTGGGACTCTTTCGTCTTTAAAATCATTTCGCCGTTATATTAGCCAATCCGAAGCGACGTTACAAACGGCGACGCAATATTTGCCTTTATGTGCTAAATTTATAAACCAATAAAAATGTTAGTTACAAGCAAATTTGAATTATACGGTTATGTAAACAATGTATGAGCATGCTTTATACTTTATAATGAGGAGTTCACCAGCTTTGTTATTGCAATGAGAAAAAGTTAAAAGAACGGTTGAAAAAGTAAGTATTTGTCTCAGTTTATTTCACAAATAATCCTTGACACAAATCATCTACTATACTGATTATCGCGTTAAAAGTGCAAGTTAACTAGCACAAAATGCTTTTTTATATCAAATATCGCCTATCAAGTTGTATGTTTTATTTGGACATCAGTATTTTGGCAAAGCCATGTACTACATAAGTTAAAGTAAATGCATATAAAATATTCCGTCTTTGCATATTAAAGATTTACGTCCCTTCAGGGTAGATTTCCATTTTTTTATGCCTAATCATTTTGTAAATGAAAGCATTGTTGTATTTAGATGTATGACGTTACGCGCGCAAACAATGGCGTCACAATATATACCTACCCACAACGGCAGAGAAATCTAGAATAAATAAATAAAGAATATTGCATACAAGTAGATGACCCTTTAAGGAAACTTGGTGTGTTCAATACTTTGTTTTGTTGTATTACAGGAAAGATGATGAACTTCAACGTGCTCTGGAAAAAGTGGAAAGGTACGAGAATATTTAATGACAATAATTCGCCACCAATTTATAACATATAACTTCAATTTGTAATCTTATTGGTTCGATGCAACTATCAGATTACTTTCAGCTTTGTTTGATCAACACGTCGTATTTGATCTGACACCACATTGGCTACATATGCGATGATAACAATGAACAGTTGTCTTGGCTACTAGTTTTCCACTGGAACTAAACACAACTGTAGTGTAACATATGTACCACGAAATAGTTTACTGATTATTTTGACGGTTCTCACATAAAAAGAGAAATCGACTCCAATGTACTTCATTTTTGTGCACAAAGCTACAAAAGTATACAACAATAATTTCCCAATTTTATCAATGTTGTAACACCGCCTCGTATCAAATATTTACAAAATATGTTGATAGCAAGTTAGTTGCAATGTTTACAATGTTATTGTTTTTGGCGATAAATAAAATATGCAAAAATATGCAAATAAAGAACATTAAAGACATGAAATTAAATGACAGTAACAAATATTTAGTGATGATAATTCAAAAAATAAAGTGTGACCAATACATTTTAGTTTTGTTTTCAATAGATTTTATTTGTGCGTTCAATAAAATTTTTTTTTAGTGCTCAATATATCTTATTTGTATTACAGGAAAGAGGATGAACTTAAACGTGCTCTGGAACAAGCGGAATTTTATCGCCAGAGGTACGATGAGTTTTATGACAATCATTCACTACAATTCATAATAAAACTTCTATGTGTATTCTGATAAAAATAAATTATTTCTTCCAAGCGTTCCTCAGATTACCTTCAGCTTTGGTAAATCTCCATTTGATTTTGACACCAGTCACACTACATTAGCAAGATATTCGATTTTAACAAGACCGTTAGTTTTAGGTATTAGTTTTCCAGTAGAACTAAACACAACTTTACAGTAGTGTAACATCTGTATCACGATATATCATGCTCATTATTTTGACGGTCTTTACGTAAAAAAGAGAAATAGAAAAACAGAATTTAATGTTTGTCAACATGACATATTAAAGCATACTTCTGTAATATTTTCCAATTTCCATTTATATGTACTGATTGTTATGATAGCATGTTAGTTGCTAATCTAAAGGTGTTATTACTTTTGGTGATAAATGTGGGGTTTTTCGTGGAACAACTTTTAAAACTGTCACCACTCACGTTCCTTGTTTCAAACTCCATAGGTTTTGCAAAAAAATGACGGAAGGATATTCAAAAATAGAATAATTCGTCGATCCAAATAGACCCACAACACATGTTAAAATCAATGTATATGAAATATTCTGTCTTTGCATATTTACATATATATAACATTTTTACCTCCCTTCCAGTTCATTTGGGGTTCATTATTTTGTGAACCGAACTCGCGTTGTTTTCTCAAAATAACGTTACACTGTATGCGCGCAAACCATGACGTCACAATTTATACCTATGCACAAGGGCAAATAATTCTTAAATATGTAAATAAAGAATATTGGATACATGCAAATGACAGTAAAGATCATTTAGTGATAACCCTTTCAAGAAACATGGTGTGTTTGTATTTCAGGAAAGAGGATGAACTTAAATGTGCTCAGGAGAAAGCGGAAGATTATCGCCAGAGGTACGATCAGTTTTAATGACAATCTACCACTATTTACATCTATAATAGAACTTCAATTTGTAATCTGATAGATATTATTTGCTCGATGCATCTCTCAGATTACCTTCAGCTTTGGATATTCAAAACGTCGCCTAAAGATCATGATACCGGACATGAATTTTAGTTTCTCACTACGCCTTAAAGATAAATAGAACTTAACAGTAATGTTACATCTGTATCACGATATATCATTGTCATTATTTTGGCGGTTTTCACATAAAAAAGAAAAATAGACAGAACACAGAACTTAATGTTTGTTAACATGACTATATCAAAATATATACTACTATAATTTATCAATTTCATTAAAGATGCTCCACCGCTGACAACTGGTATTTTTTCACTATAAAAAACAGGAGCAGACGACTTAGTATTTTTCTCCAGTTACAAAAGTTACTTACTTTACACCATTACCACCATTGAAAAGTTTAAGCTTTTAATTTTACTTCAAGTTAAAAATATGAAAAATAATTAATTGCATCCCGAAAAAATTCCGTGACACTATATCCTATATGGAATGAAGTACTGATCGCACCACAGGCGAAATAAATTATTGTATATTATTTTTTGTGTTAATTAGGCATATATATACACGATTAAACACCAATTATTGTTCAAATGATTAACATCATTTATGCTCTGTCGGCGGTGGAGCATCTTTAATATTTTAACACCATTCTGTATCAAATATGTCCTGAATGTTATGATTGAAAGTTATTTGCAACTCAAACAGTCTTTTGGTGATGAATGGTTTTTTTTAAACTGTCACAACTCACGTTCATTGTCTCAATTTTCATAGGCTTAGCAAACTTACTGGTGCAAAAATGACGGAAGGAAATCCAAACATAGCAGATCTCAGCGATCCAAACAGACCCACAAACCTTGCGACGAAATACAAAGAGCTTTATGACAATGAATGGACCAATGCCTATGAAACTTTGACAAAAACCAAGTTTAGATATGATGGAAAAGAGGCTATAAAGCTGCTTCGTGAAATCGTAGTTGTGAGTACCTTATTATTATGTATTAATACCTTCCATTGACTGGTAAGGGCACGGACAGACGGACGGACACACAGATAAACAAAACAAGCATGTGGCATGTTCCTTATTTACGTTTATCTATCAATTTCTGAATTATACTTAATGCTACAAACAATATAGCATAACTATATCCGTGTATTATTAAATCTATCAATATTTTTTTTTATATTCAAGGAATGTTATGAGCAATGCATGAAAATCTCTCAAGAGCAGTGGGAGAAATTGGCTACAGTTCTAAGTCAAAGGAAAACAGAGAACGCAGACGAAGTATGACTTGGGTTAAACAGATTATTTTCAGTTATTAGAGGAGTATAAATAAGGGATCAAATTAAAACAAAAATATCACGTACAGTTGGGAGCAAGCTAAACTTGGTAGTGAAGTGCACTGGAGAGCACATGGAAAGTTAACTCCGGTTCACTAGCTTGTGCACTAGAGTTAACATCGTAGTACACTAGAGTTCACATTGTAGTGCACTAGAGTTAACAACGTAGTGCACTAGAGTTCACATCGTAGTGACAAGATAAATGAGCCTGATACTCCTACTTATTGCATAAATTGTACATGTACAATCTGTTCATGTATATATTTCATTGAATGATTTCAAATATCTTTCAATTATTTCAGGTAAATTACCAAATGTACTCTGTATTTAACAAGAGGCCCAAAGGGCCTTAACGGTCATCTGACTTCCTTGGCAATAGTAAAATTAATTTTATATGGTGTCACTTTGTCAGGACCATGTCAGGATCATTTTCAATTTCTTTCAACAAATTTTATTTCAAACAAGAGGCCAAAGGGCCTTAACATGTAGGAAATTGATTAGATATAGTGTCATGGTAGCCATCTTCGATTTGGGATCAACAAGAGATGTAACAACACTTTGTCGGGACCATGTCATGATCATTTCATGCAAGTTTCAGCCAAATCGCACCGGTAGATCTTGAGAAAAGTTCAAAATGTGTTTTCAAGATGGCGGCTGTGGCAGCCATCTTGGATTTCGGATAACTAAGTCAATTAGTATGTAAATAATTAATTTATTAAATAAAATGGTTACTTTTATTGGTGTACATATATGGGTTTCATCTGAGTAATTTAGCCTAATATGAGTTTTAATATTAAAGTAAAGAATATACCGTAAGCTGCAATATGGCTTGCCCACATGCATCTTTTCTTTAGATAATTTTTTTCAGAAAATAAATGAATTCATTTATTTATTAGGATCAAACATTTTATACTTGTTATAATACATTTACTAATAGCTACATTTATTACTCAGATCAAATATTAGGTATACTAGATATAAATAGCTATATTTATTTTAATTTTTTTCATGTATTTAATTAATTTTTTTATTCGATTTTATTATTTATTTATTTGAATCATATATCTTTGTTTTTGCCATTCTAGAAATTAACAGCTATATATAATTGTATTTCACATTTAGAATGACAATTTTTGTACATTTAGCAGTTTTGGCTATTACACTTTTATTATACCCTCATAAGTCGCTCGGTGAATTTTACCTGTACTGGCCAGGCTCCAGGACAAGACCAAACTAGGGCCAACCTGTCTTGTTATGCATGACTGCTCCTCCCCTAATCCTGTAATTACCTATGAAGCCAGTTCAATGAACACAAAAATTGTGATTCGATCCTTTGAACAGGTGCCCTATGAGTATTGATTTTTGAAAAGTTACGGAATTTTGTATTTTGTCAAAAATCAACAATTTAACTGAAATAAAATAGGTTGAAATTCATTAAAACGTTCTTATTATTAGCTACCTTTGTACCCGAATAACTCTGTCAGAGACATACAAATATAGATTTTATATGTCTCTGACTCTGTTAATTAATTCTAGCAAGAAACTTATATGGTTATTAAACAGCTGTGCGATTGGGACGATCAGTCAATCAAATTCGTGAAATCATTCCATATGACCACGGACCACGTTGATGAGTCTAATTATTTAAATCAAATCCTTATTTCTGTTTAAGCATATATTTCTACACATGTAATATTACATCATAATATTTGAAATATATTTTGATTGATGCATTAAATTTTGATTTATTTCTATATAATTATCTGGGTATAAACATATGAAATCTATATTAAAATTAAGCAGCAAAAATTGTTTACATTTACTAAAAGTGATGATCATCGACCTGCATGTACATTAAAATAATGTGGAGTATGTGTCACATATAATTCATTTTGTGTTTTAGTGTTTACAATATTTTTACCATATATATATCAAGGATTTCTAACTTAACTACTTTCGTGTACATATTAACTATTTAATTGTTATCATATTTAATTGATGTTTAATTGGTGCAAAAGTCTGTCACATACACTGATATACAAAATGTACATGTACTGTACATTGTACATGGGGACACAGGTATACACTGTACCCGCATAAATGACTTGTATACTGTAAACTCTAGGCACACAGGTCTGTCGTTATGGTTACTAGGCCTAGGGCCCTATTCTCCCTATTTCCCCATCCCACCACCTAAGGTGACCCCTTACCCGAGATGATCAGTCATGCGTCACAGGTAAGGTATACATATTTTCTTTAACCCCAGGGGGTCCATTATAGCATTCAATTTAACAGATATATAGCATGCTGTGACAGCCTCTGTACCTGATTAGTTTAGTAAAGTCTAACTGCCTACTTTTTTATATATTTTTTTTATTTTTGAAATCATTTTCATTTTAACAGACAACACAGACAAAGACAATTAATTTAACATCATAAATACAAAAACAAAAGTATTTCATTTGTATCAATTTTACATAACATTTACATTTATACTTTTACACACACAAACACACACCCTCACACATATACCAAAGAGTTTACTTAAATTATTATATACATTCAAAGGTTTCCATACACCCACATTCGTTCAGACATACATGACATTTATAAGAGGTTAAGAAAGATAGGTTAGAGAGGAAAAAGTTGTATAGGAGGATAGAGTCGAGATATAGAAATATGTATTTTTTATCTAATGGTAGAGGATCTGTTGTAATACCAGTTAGTTGTCAGGATTTAAAATTAATTATCCTTGGTTCTTAATTTTTTTTCGTAAAAAGAGTTCATATATCAAATTGTATAAACGGTGTCCACTTACTCCATCTTTTTATAAATTTTGCTTTCAAAAAATCATTTTGACCATTTGATACGTGTCTGTGAATATTATAATATACTTTTATATTTTTTGCCAATGTGTTTATATTTAAGGTTTTATGAAAACATCTTGTTCTGTAAATGTATTGTTTAATGATTAAAAGTATAACATTATCAACTGGTGCATTAAGGTTGTTAGTTGTAAGACCAAGAAGAAAAGATTGTTTGTTAATTGAAAAAGGAATATAAAGAGCATCTAAAAGAGTTTCAAAGTTTTGCAATTGATTTTGTACTTCCCGACATTCCAACATTAAATGAATTATTGTTTCTCTCTCTGAATTACAGAAAGTACACATAGGGCTAGCTACTATACTATACTAAAATAATTTTGAATAGGTGGTCAGAATATAATGAGAAATACGAAACTGAAGCCATTGTAGTTTAGTGTTTTTGTTACTTTAAAAGGAATGTTATAAATATGCTTCCACTCTTCTTCATCTAATAAAAATTCTTCTTGCCATTTCAGCTTACCTGTAGGTACAGTTTCTGACTTATTCAGAATAGCATATAGAAATTTTGAATTTTTTATATTTGAAAAGAAAATCTGTATATTTAGTGGGACATATGGACGTATAAGTGGTAATAGGTTTTGCGGCTGAGGGTTAGGCAGACGTTTACGAACAGCAGATATTAGTCCTTGAAATTGAAGGAAGTTGGTGTGTAAATTATCATATTTTTGTAAAAATTCTTCAAAAGAGTAAAAATTTATGTTTATTTGATCTTTCAGAAGATCAGCAATTGTGTGAACTCCTAATCTATACAAAGCCCTGTAGAAAACGGGTTTACCACCAACAGTTATGTTTTTGTTATGCCAGATACTTTCTGTTAAAAAGGATTTATTTTGTAAATCTTTAACTTCCTTGGAACTGTTCACTTTATACCAGGCTTTAAAAGTATCTTTCCAAAAATCATTTGTACAAAGGTTAATACATCTTAAAATATATTCACCACCAACATTTAATAGTAAATCAAAATCAATGTGTTCCTTTAAAATAGATTTCCATTTCCCTTCGCAGGTGTATAATCCAACCTAATTTAAGGGAATTAATAAAAGCATTTAAATTTACCATTTTCAAGCCACCATTAAAATATTCTTGAACGATATTGGCTCTTTTTACTTTGTCTGTTTTACCATCCCATAAAAATTCAAATAAAATTGTATTTATTTCTTTTATAACCTTTTCACTTGGGTTGAGAAGAGATATGAATAAGTGGTTAAATTGAGAAATCATTAGTGATTTTATGATATGAACTTTACCAATAGGAGTCAGTTTCCTTTTTTCCAGGTGCTGATCAGACTTTTCAGTTTAACAATTTTTTGTCAAAATTTAGTTTTGGTATATTATCCAGATTTATATCAACGTCAATACCAAGAAGCGTAAATTTAGTTTTTCCCCAATCAAAATTGAATTCCAGAAGCATCCTTTCGTTACTGTATTTCATACTACCAATCCAAATTATTTCAGTTTTGTCTACATTCATTTTTAGACCAGATATTTTTGGAAAGAAGTTAGTTCTGTTAGAGTCTCACTGCCTACTTGACCCCGTGTGGTTTTGTCTCATATAATAATAATAATAATAAACTTATAGCTACTTTTTATCAAAATACGCCTAATCTTTCAATTGATAATAATTGTTACAATATTGTTTTTTTCCCTCAAAATGAAGATAATGTATTCACATTGTTTTGTATCTTGTTTTTATTTTATTAATATTTTTGAGGAGATGGAGAGGGGTTTATTAATTATGTATAGTTAAATTTATAATACATCTGTACATGGACATGTACATGTACAACTATATGTATATTCCAAACATGCTTCGAGACAATACCCCTTGGGCTCCTTTATACCCCAGCCCCACCCCAAACCTACCTAGCTATATTGTATGTGTATTTCACCACTCTGAGTGTTCCCTTCACCTTGTCAAAACAAAGAATTCATTGGTAGTGATCGCCATATTAATATACAAATGCAAAGGTGAATACGTTTAATAACGAAACAGAATATTGAATAAAATCTAACGTTTATATTATGCATCATCATTATCATCATCACGACCACCATCACCAAACCCAAGTCACCACTATTATCATCATTTATTCATCAAAATATTAATAGTACAAAAAATGAAATAGGAAGAAGGCTAAATATACATAAACAGGCTTATTTTCATCATGATTGTGTAACAGAGTTCATTCTGCAATAATTTGAGTTTAAATATTGACACAGAGAAAACAGATTCATGTTGATGTATTTACATCAAATAGCAAGTCGTGTACAAATTCAACCTGTAACATGCAACCTCTCATTTAGACAGAGCTACCTTTCAGAAAAAAAAGATGATAAATATACAAGTTTTCCACACGATACTTTTCAAGATTTTTGTAGACGATATCTTAAGTAGCCATTCTCCTAAAATTCTTTAAATCTTTGAATTCTGTTCCCTGGAACCCAATTTCTTTGAGTGTCTGTTCCAAAACAAATTATGTATGACATAAAGGTGAAATTTAAAGGAAAGAGCTCAAAGTTATTTTATGGACGAACATGAATACATTTGATGTTATAACAAAAAAATAATAAAATTATCTTATAATTAGAGCACACTCTGATTCTATGCTATAGTTACATGACAATAAATACGTATTAGTGAATCATTTTCATTCAATTAACTGTGAGCAATTTCATGAAGGATTTAGTACTACTCCGTTTTATTCGGATTTATTTATGATATGGCACATAAATATTTAGCAATGAATGCTCTTTACAAATAAGAATTGATTATAAAGTGATAGACAGTAATATAATGATGTAGACCTACAGTTGGGAGCAAACTATAACTTGTATCAGTGCACTTTGTAGTGCACACGTAGTGAAGAACGTAGTGCACTAGACTAAACATTGTAGTGGCTTACTAGAGTGCACTACGATGTTAACTCCAGTTCACTACAGTGTTACTCTAATGCACTACAATGTTACAATTGTTAGTGCATTCATAGTGCAATTCAGTTTTACAGTGTCCTGTATGTTCATACACACATGTTCAAGTATACATTACAAATACAAGTATATTCAAATTTGTGTATAACTTATATTCATTTTTGAAATAAATAAATGAATGATTTTCCAGACAGCATATGGATCCTTACAATTATAACAATTAGTAATATTGGGGATTAGAAGTTATCCCAAACTGTGCATGCATGGCACATTAAAATTGTCAATTAGATAACTTGTATTTTAGATACAGTGTTTCATAGAAGCTACATTTATTCCAGCTAGATTTTATAACCAGAAATTTATACAGTATATTATCTTAATATTTAAGGATTAACTTGAATAGCTTTTTTATGTTATGGAGATATAACACAAAAATCTGAGTGTGATGAGAGTAATGGATTTTTGGTTTTATAATCTCCATAAATAAAAAATCTATTCAACTTAAATCCTTATAATTCAATTACTAAAGATAATCTCTTCAATAATCAAAATCCATTTTGAGACTCATTTGTCTATGAAATTCATTACGCGTCATCTCAGCCATCAGAAGCAACGTCACAAACGGCGACGCCATTTTTTCCTTTATTGGCTGATAAAGTAAATTTTTAAGCCAATGAAAATGCTCGTAACAAGCAAAATTGAATTATTTGATTTTACGTACGTTCATTCACGTAATCACAACTTTTTCTTGGACTAGTATGTATGATGGTCGTATGTATACCTGAGCCAGCATGTAAGTTAAATTTCAGGTAAAATAATTCATTTCCAGAGGGCAGAATAAGTGTCAGAGTGGTGAAATACACATACAATATAGCTAGGTAGGTTTGGGGTGGGGCTGGGGTATAAAGGAGCCCAAGGGGTATTGTCTCGAAGCATGTTTGGAATATACATATAGTTGTACATGTACATGTCCATGTACAGATGTATTATAAATTTAACTATACATAATTAATAAACCCCTCTCCATCTCCTCAAAAATATTAATAAAATAAAAACAAGATACAAAACAATGTGAATACATTATCTTCATTTTGAGGGAAAAAAACAATATTGTAACAATTATTATCAATTGAAAGATTAGGCGTATTTTGATAAAAAGTAGCTATAAGTTTATTATTATTATTATTATATGAGACAAAACCACACGGGGTCAAGTAGGCAGTGAGACTCTAACAGAACTAACTTCTTTCCAAAAATATCTGGTCTAAAAATGAATGTAGACAAAACTGAAATAATTTGGATTGGTAGTATGAAATACAGTAACGAAAGGATGCTTCTGGAATTCAATTTTGATTGGGGAAAAACTAAATTTACGCTTCTTGGTATTGACGTTGATATA